>JAPKLY010000434.1:246402-299108 GCA_026898435.1 Prunella vulgaris | reverse complement strand
AATTATATCAGGCTAGTCTTATCTTAAGTAGCCTGTTTTATACTAACATGTTTTCTAAATTTTTATCATAGCCTCCTAACACTTTAGGCTAGATTTTTAAGTTTTAGAGATACATTAAAACATCAGGGTGTCTTTGGGATTTTATCAAAATATTTTATTAATCATTTCCCAACAAGGAACATTCTCTAAGAGTCATAAGTTGCCATTAGAAGGTAAGCTATTTCATGTCCGTTGTACAACACATATATTAAATCTCGTGGTTCAAGATGGTCTTTCTGAGATTCAAAGCATTATTAATGATGTCAAAAAGAGTGTGCGATTTATTAACCAATCAGAGTCTAGGTTAAGAAAATTCTCAGATATTGTGCATCATTTAGGAATCAAAGTGAAAAGGTTGATCATTGATTGTCCAACTCGTTGGAATTCTACATATGAGATGTTAGTTGGGGCATAAAGAGTTAAGGATGCATTTCCTATACTTAGAGAGGGTGAGCCTTTATATCGCCATTGTCCTAGCCTTGATGATTGGAAAAAAGTGAAGGATATTGACATTTTAGAGGTTTTTTATGAAGCTACTCATGTAATTTCTGGAGTTGATTATCCTACTTCAAATGTTTACCTTGCTGTTATTTGGAGAGTCAAGCATGTGTTGAATGAAAAAGAAAACCATAATGATAAGTTTATTAGAGTGATGGTAAAAAAGATGAAGGAAAAATTTGACAAATATTGGGGATATTGCAATCTTTTGATGGCAATTGGAGCGATACTAGATCCTAGGTTCGAAATGAGGTTGGTTGATTTGGCTTTCAGTAACATATATAGTGAGACAGAAGCACATACAAATGTGATGAGAGTTAGAGAAGCATTATATAGCTTGTTCTTTGAGTATGTTGAAGCTGATCAAGAGAGGTCTCGAAAGACTACCACTTTAGTAAGTTGTTCTTCTACGTGTGGAAACTCCATGTCTAAAGGTAAATTTGTGCCTTTTGGTTTATATATATTTGATCGATACTTGGATTCGATTGAGGTTCATGAGCCTTTAAAGTCGGATTTGGACATTTATTTGGAAGAGGGGGGTTTTAGAAGTCAAGATGAGAATGTAAGTGCAAAGTCTGATATCTTGGCATGGTGGAAATCTCATGAATTGAAATTTAAAATTCTAACCAAGTTAGCTCGTGATGTTCTAGCCATCCCTATTAGTACAGTGGCATCTGAGGCTACATTTAGTGTAGGAACTCGAGTATTGGATCCGTAACGAGCGAGGTTATCTTCTGATATGGTACAAGTGTTGATTTGGGGAGCAGATTGGGTTCGTCATATTCATGGGATCAAAAAGCCTCTTATGACATATGTGAGTTCTATCAATTTTTTAATTTATTTGAGTTGTATGAATTTTTGCATAAATAAATTTATTTTTAATTGATATATATTTTTGTTTAGGAACAAGAAGAGCCCCTTGAAGTCATGTTGCAATCCGATTGATTTCCAAGCTGTGGAAGATTGAAAAATTGATTTGATAGCAAGGAAGATTGAAACACTAATTTGCTAATCACTTTCTTGAATTGTTCTTTTGATAACTATTGTTTATGCTATGTAAACTTTTAAATTAGTGGCTTGTATTGGGTGTTTGAAATGGTGGGTTGGAGTTTGAATATTTTTATTTGGTATTTATTAGGTAATTTTATTGAATTTTGCTCAAATTTATTTAAAATATTACTTTATAGATTTCCTTACAAAAATTCGAATCGAATAGCTTAAAATTAGAATATATAATTTCGAATCGAAGTAAATAATTACGAATCAGATCAAATATTTTCAAATCGAATCAAATAATATGGTATATAATAAATTTTGAAAAAATCGAATCGAATATTCGAATAGTTTTGAATAATTCAAAAATTAATATCGAATTGAATATGAATTTTATTTATTATTCGAATGTATTTCGAATACGAATACAAATATTCGAATAGTTTCACGAATACTGAATCGAATATAGCATTATTTACTTCGCTTCGATTCAATTCAATTACAACCCTACTTATAACCAGTTAGTTGCCTCCTACGAAAACTTATAACCAGCTGGTCGCCTCCTATAAGGATTTAACCAGCTAGTCGACTTGAATGAGCTGCTCGGCCCCAACCAGCTGGTCGGCTTGAATGAGCTGCTCGTCCCCAACCAGCGGGTCGCCTTGAATGAGCTGCTCAGTCCCAACCAGCTGGTCGCCTTGAATGAGCTGCTCACCCCCAACCAACTGGTTACCTCTAAGAAGGGTTTACAACCAGCTGCCCGCCGCTTCGGAAGATGGTCGCCAGAATCATATTTTTCCTATTTTTGATCAGTTTTTCTTTGTACTTATCCGTTTTGACATGTATGGGACACGTGTAAGCCCCTTATAACGCGTGGCAAATGCGTTGTCACCACCTTCTTGTATCATTGCCTATAAATAGGCTAAAATTTCAGAATAAAAACAAGTTATTTCGCTGCCTTAACGAAGTTCTGCTCAAAACTTCCCAGAATTCATATCAAGTAATTCTAGTAATTTTAATTCAAGATGTTGTTAGTGAAGTCGAGCTAGTAAGCCACATGTATACTTGATTTACAAAGATTTCATTAACAAACCTGAAAACCTTTTTCTGAAAGAATGTCATCTGAGTCTTGTGTGCTAATAGGCTGGTTGTATCCCATGACTTTCTCATTGAAAGTCACATCTCTACTGACAATGCACCTTTTGTGCCCAGGTTCCATATACCATAACTTGTATCCTTTTACATACTTAGGATATCCAATAAAAGTACATCTCAGTGCTCTAGGTTCCAGTTTATCCTGCCTTATATGAGCAAATGCTAAGCAACCAAAGACCTTCAAGTTCTTGTATTCTGATATCCTTCCATACCACACTTCATCAGGTGACTTGAAATCAATAGCTGAGGATGGTGACTTATTGATTAGATAACAAGCTGTACTGACTACCTTCCCGCAAAACACATTGGGTAATTTTGCATCTAAGAGCATGCACCCGACTTTCTCTAGGATAGTCCTATTCATCCTTTCAGCTAGACCATTTTGCTGAGGATTTACAGAAACTATCTTGTATCTGGTGATCCCTCTTTCTTTGCAGAAATTATTGAACTCTTATGCTACATACTGTAATCCATTATCAGTCCTGAAAATCTTAATGAATTTCCCTATTTTGTTTTCCTGTTCACTGACCTAATCTTTGAATTTTGCTAAGGCTTTACTCTTCTGCTGCAGTATGAACACCCATACTTTCCTGCTAAAGTCATCAATGATTTTCTTGAAGTATCTCCCACCTCCATGAGTCTCAACCTCAGATGGTCCCCAGATATCAGAATGAACATAATTCAGAGGTGCATCAGTGGTCTTCTTTTCCTTTGGGAATGAGATTTTCTTGGACTTTCCCAGGACACAATGATCACAGAAATCCAGCTTTATTACCTTTTCATCTCCAATACCTTCTGCTTTGACAATTCTTGAAGTCACATTTCTCCAATATAGCCTAATCTCGTATGCCATATCATAGCCTCAGTGCTATCCATAACATTGTTTACTCAACCAGTAGAAGTGCTCCCAATAAGGATATACAATCCATTTACTTTCTTTCCTTTCATGTATACCTTATTGTCTTTTATAATCAGGAAGAACCCATCCTTTGTGTTGAATTCATATCCCAGTTGATTCAGTGAACCCAGGGAGATCGAATTTCTCTTCATTTCTGGCACCAGCCTTACATTTGAGAGTATTCTTTTCACTTCATCATGCAGCTTCATCCTGACAGAATCACTCCCCTTCACCTTGCAGGTTTGATTGTTGCCTAACATAACTAAGCCCCCATCAAACCTCCTTAACTCCCACATGCGGAATGAATATCTTTAGTCAAGTACCCCTTCATCATTCAGCTTCAGGTTTGTCACAGTCAACACCTCAACACTATCATACCCTTCATCAGCACAACAGTTATGTCAGCCTTTTGTTCCTCTCCTTGTTTCTTATTTCTTTTAGGGAAATTCTTCTTGAGATGACCAGTTTTGTGGCAAGCAAAACATCTCCTCTTCTCAATGAATTCACTAGATTTTAATCTCTTTATGTTCTTCTTCTTGTTGTTGTGAAATTCTTTCTTGCCCTTCTTGAATTTGATATTCAGGCCTTCAGCTTGCACTGAGGTTTTCTTGTCAGCTTGTAACTGCAGGGATTTGGTTTTGAATGCAGCTACAATAACATCAAAGGACAATTGATCTTGCCTCCCAAATAGCAAAGCATCCTTGAAATTCTCAAAAGATTTAGGCAGAGAATTCAAGAGCATCAAAGCCTTATCATCATCATCATCATCATCATCATCATTATCATCATCATCATCATCAATTTTCACTCCCAGGTTCTCTAGATCATCAGCAGCCTTGTTAAACTCCTCAAGTTGCTCAATCAACCCCTTCTCTTCAGTCATCTTGAAGGAGACCAGTTTTTGCTTCATGAACGACTTGTTGGTGACAGACTTAGTCTGATACACCTTTTCCAGTTTACTCCAAACACTAATGACAGTCTTCTCCTTGCACACCTCCCTCATAGGCTTATCCCCCCAAGCACAGAATAATGGTGCTATGAGCTTTCTCCAAAATCTCCTGTTTCTTGATTGGATTTTTAGACGAGAAAGAGGGTCATTGGTCTTCAGGCTTCAGGGCGTTAGCTAACCCATGATGAGTTAAGAGAGCATTCATCTTGATCTTCCACAAACCAAAATCATTTGCTTCAGTGAATTTCTCAAAATCTAGCTTGGTAGATGCCATGATTGATGATTGAATCAGTCGATTCTTCCCACATATGGTGCCACTTGTTGTGAATTTAAATGACTTAAGACTTCAAACTTTTTCAGCAAGAATTGAATCTACGAAGAATTCCTTTTCCAAACCAAGATGAACACAATTGAAGAAAATAAGAAATCAAAATAAGAGATTTACGTGGTTCGATCAATTGATCTATGTCCACGAATGGGGTTACTCACTTTCACTAATTAATGAATAATGATTACAGAGTACAAAGCTTCTTCTAATATCGCTTAATATGTGTGTGTGTTAATCACTCTGGTTTGAATGCACATATATATAAACCCAAATCCTCTAACTGAATCTCAAATCTGTAACCAACCAACTAATTGTATGGTTATAACCGTCAAAGGTAACTGACCAACACCTAATAGAATTTTCTACCAAACAACTTAACATAACCAACTATGTCACTAAGATTGTTATGAACATTCAGTTCATAACTGTCGGTTCAGGATGGTAGATTCAGAATCAGTAACTCAGGAAACTGATGTATTCAGCTCAGGATAAACTAACTCAGGACTAGAGCCCTCAGGAAATTGAGCATCTAGTAAACTAGTGTCTTCAGGAACAAAACACTCAGGCTCAGTATCAAGCCCATTCTCAAGCTCAAGATCAGAATCAGTACTCAGTTTTTAGTCTCAGCATTAGTACTTCAAATTTCTGGATCAGGATTCAAACTCCAGCTTAGCTTTTACACATTACAGGACGAAATAAGTAGCGGTTGGATTAGTTCAACCGGCCAGTCTGATCTATTTTTCTTTTAAATGCTTCCATCCTAACTTAAACTTAACACTTCCTTTTCGCGATATCCACGATAAACTTCACATACAAAAAATAAATATTCTCACTATACCTATATTATTTCAAAATATTTTTATCCATTAATTCAAAAAATCACTAAAATGAATTTTGTAAATACGTGTACAATAAAGTGTGAAATTTAAGTCGAAATGGATGGAATAACAGCCAAGGATAGAGGATGAGGACCCCTTCCTTTACAAGAAGAGAGCCATTGTAATATGCACACTCGTTCGTGTATATATGTGTACGTGAGATCAGACGACTCTCTACTACACAGGACCTCCTGTACATAAGAGTATCTGAATCCAACGATAAATTAGGGATTAGGGAGTCTAAGTGGCATAAAGATAAGTTTGACCAGCA
This sequence comes from Prunella vulgaris, assembly GCA_026898435.1. Taxonomy (NCBI): domain Eukaryota; kingdom Viridiplantae; phylum Streptophyta; class Magnoliopsida; order Lamiales; family Lamiaceae; genus Prunella; species Prunella vulgaris. Next base: position 293,099 of record JAPKLY010000434.1, on the reverse strand, counting down.
TGTTGCTTGCTTGTTGGTTCATAGATCCTAGATGACAAAATATTAAATTTTCAGCCGAGTGGATACTTTTCTTCTTCCCAATTACACTATTAAATTTCTATTTTAAAACAATTGAATAACTTAGAGAATAATATTTTTTAAAGATAATTTTTACAAATAAAAAAAAATACTATTCTAAAAAATGTTTTATAAAATTTAAAAACGGACACCAAGTATAGTCACTGTGATCGCGCACTAAACGAAACGCTTACCGCCGTTGAATTCTTATTTAAAAATAAATAAATAAATCGCTTATGGCCAGTTCATACGCTTTAATGACAAGTTATATTTTTCCGGGTCATGCAAACCAAAACGCGACTCCAGTTCACACCGCACAAGATTGGAGGAAAGGGAACATATGGTATTTTCTATCTGAACCATTGGAAATTACTAGTAAGGACAGCGAGCAAACTGACCTCTGACAGTCACTATAACAGGCAGCCAAGGAGGTGGTGCCGGTGCCGCCTCAATTTCGGCGCATAACGTTAGAATTTGCCCCAACCTCTCTCTCTCTCTCTCTCTACTATATAGGCTAGTATTTTCTTTTTCCTCTCTGTTATTTTCTCTGTCCCATTTGCTTATTTTTGGTCGATGCTTTTTGCGGAAACTTGGAAAATTGGGAGACTCAGGACCTTGTTAGTTTTGAAACTACTTTCGAAGTTGGAGAGAGCACAGCTTTTCGGCTAATTTATTAGTTGGAAGATGAAATCCCCTCTGGGTAAGCTGAGAAAATTGGGGCTGAGTAAAGGCGACCACGAGGAAGATTGGGATCACCATATTTCGGTGCACATAGATGGGTTAACTCAAGCAGCAAAGGTGCATCTCATTTTTATTCAATTATTTACTCCTTTGATGATGCTGTGTGAGCTCCCCAATTTATTTTTTCTTTTTACTACAGTGTAATGGAATTCAGGTACTAGATCAATTTTTTTAGATGAAACATGGTGCATTGATTTTTAAGCCAATGCCGACGGGTCACTAATTTTTAGGTGCTATTTTAAGCGAATAATCTGTAAATACTAATTGTCGGACGAGAAGTTGTATGTTGCTAAAAGAGATTAGTCGAATGAAATGGAGTCCAGTTTAATGGGATTTTTTCCTTGGTATAAATATTACTGGAGACTACAGAATTACTCCAGGATATCAGATTGGAATATTAGCTTATCAGCATCTAAAAGTGAACTAGCAGACACTGGAATCCTATTATGTTCACAATCTTTTATCGTGTTTGAAATTTTGTGCATAAGCTACGTCTATTGTTGTTGCTACTGCATCTTGAACTTCAAATTGGAATCTGTGGCATCTTTTTCGGCAAATTTTTAGTTCTTACAATTTAATTAGGTTATCTTATGTGCTACACGCCTACACCTACAGGATATGAAAGACATGAGAGCATGCTATGATGGCTTACTTTCTGCTGCGGCTGCTACAGCAAATAGCGTTTATGGTACTCCATTATCTTATGTTACAAGCTGAAGCTATATATATATATATATATATATGTTGAAACAAATGGATTGGGGAGTGTGTGTGGTAAGGGACACATTGAAATTATTGTGAAATTATGATGTGATGTGTTCCATTCCTGTAGTGTACTGCAGTAAAATCCTTATGGATTTGTTTTCCTTGAAAAACTCTTCTAACTGGAGTTGTCTTTCCACGTTGCTTTGTTAAGGTAGTTGGTGGTATATTAGGCATATAGGTTTATTTTGTTGGAGGGTTTATGGGGAAACGAAGCGGCTGCTCCAAGGTCACCAAAGGACAAATAAATTTTTTGTTTTGGGAGAGGACAAAATAGCTTTTGAGGAAAGAACACCAAAATTTGAACTCTGAATTAATGATTAGTAATTTTTTTGCATGAACAACATTTTGCAGAACCATTTTATATATGCACTAAGGCTGTTTCTCATTGAAAATACTAAGCTTCTATTTATTAGCAAAATACAGTTTAGTTTTGGGTTCAAACGGACAACTCCAGCCAATTTGATAGGCAAACATTTTTATGAGGTTCTTGTTGCAAACGAGAATGCCGGAGGCGGGTAATAAGAATGGCTGCATAAAAGATATTAGGGTAAATTACAAAATGGTTCACAAAATTGGCAAAAATTACAAATTGGTTCTGTGCAGAAAAAAAATATACTCCCTCCGTCCCAGAGGAACTTGCAGGTTTTCCTTTTCGGGACGTCCCAGAGGAACTTGCAAGACCAAAAATGGAAACCCTTTTATAAACTTCACCCTCACAATATCTACATATTTACACAAAATGCCACTACTTTTTCACTTTTTGGGCCCACATTACACTCAATCCAACTAACTTCTTTACTTTTTACATAAAATTTTACCAAATTAACCCTCAAAACACTACTTTTTTTACTTTATTCCTTTTTTTCCTTAATTTGTGTGCCCTCCACCCCTTGCAAGTTGCTCCGGGACGGAGGGAGTACTTCTGTGCAGGAAAAAATTATACTTATGTGCAGATATTGTGAACCAATTTGTAAATATAGTCACTTTTTTGAACCAATATGTAAGTTACCCAAGATATTATCAACATTAATTGACTTTATTGGATATACTAACTTCAAATGATCATAATGAATATACTTATTTGAGCCTCTATTCTTATTTTTCAGCTGTCAACATCAAATGCGCCCGATGTTAAGATTATATGGCTATGTTTGTTTACTGTCTCCAAATGCTACTCCTGTACTTTTTCCCAAGACACCACTACACGCTTGCATTCTTTTCGATACATTTTTTTTCTAATGCATCAAATCGAAACTATTATTCCATAATTCTTCCTCAGAAATAATTGGTTGAGAATATTGAAATGGAAATTTTGCATTTTTCAAAATAAATGACGAGAAGGTGTTGGTGGTACTGTTGCAGCAGCATAAGCATCATATGTTTGACAGTTACTGTATTCATTGTTTTAGAAAATAACCCAAAATCTTTTCTTGTAAAAAATGGTAGTTTTGATAATCAATTGATTAGGAAAGGGAAAAGGTTTTCAGTGATAATTAAGATTTCATCTTGGAAATTAAATTTGTCATGTGCCAATACATAGATGAGTAAATTGTATCCATATAAGGTCTCTTGTATTTAGATTATGTGAGGCATTAAAGCTATTTCTTCTTTCAGAGTTTTCGGAGTCACTGATGGAGATGGGGGATTGTCTGCTAGAGAAAACTGAAATGCATGATGATGGAGAAAGAGGTGAGTGACCCAGTGGCTTCTACTCATACGTGTTCCTTTAGTTGCTATTTGACAGCATTGTACTGAGATTCAAAAAGCTTGTCTCCAACAAAAAACTAACTGATACCTCTTATTAGACCTATATGAAACTAATTGTATATGTTGTAATTTCATGTGTTCCTCTTCTAGTTCTTTGACAAAAATTTGAATGATGCTGCAATCATGTTTGTAATTAGTTCTCCCAAAGAATCTAACCGATACCTCCTAGACCAATTTTTAACCAAACAATTGTATTTTTTTTTTCTTTTTTGCTTGATTAACGACAGAATGCATAATTTAAACACCAAGAGTTTTTTTCTCATAGATAACATGATTTGAATCCAGTTTTCCATCCATTTCAAGGTAATCACTGATCCAAAGTCAAGCTTCAAGCTATTAATATTATCCGGATGTTTTAAAGCAATGGCTAAGTTTTAATATTTTCTGAATTATGATATATTATGCAACTTATAAAGCTGAAGTAATTGAGCCCAAGACATGTAGCTTAATGTGCTATTAGTCCTATAAAGTTTCTTTGACGATAAGTGCAATGACTTGGAACTATTTAGCTTGTAATCAACTGTCTGATTTCCTAGATTATTTTGTATCTTAATCATTCTCAGTACAACTTTAAACAAATCGAGCTGATCTCCTAGAATCCTTGATTCTGTTCGCAAGAAACACAGTGTATTTACATGTTTTCTAGATACTTATATGTGCATAGCTTAGTGTGAGAATAATATGTTGATTTCTTTATTTCTTTCGTCAACTTGAAAGTTTGTTTCATTGTTCTGTCTTTTTCTTGAAGCATCTTACTCTGCTTATAATTGGTCATTGCAATATGTTTTGTAAGTAAAGTTAACTGCTAGACCATTTCTTATGCTTGTGCAGGCGGTGCATTATCAGTACTGGGAAGGGTGCAGCTTGAACTTCAGAAACTCGTTGATAGCTATGTTGGTGTTCATTCTCATGTTTTTTTAGTATTTTCTTATAAACTAGAGAGTTAGATCATAACTCACTCTTCTAATTTCAGCGGTCTCATATTATCATGACAATTACACACCCATCAGAGTCTCTCCTAAGTGAGCTGCGGAAAGTGGAGGTCAAAGCACTCTCATACTCATTTTTGCTCTTACTTTTTTGTGATTACTTTATGCAAACCTAAACCTTTTACTTATATTTCTTGCATAATTGTTTTAATAGATGACATTTTGAAGTTTTGAGATCCACGATCTTATACATCTGCATAATGAAAATGAAGGATTCCATGAACTTATGTTAGAATTAAGGTTTACATGTTCTTATGGATTGCACGTTAAAATGCGTGGCTAAGGCATAATCTTGCTTGTTTTTGGCTAACAACGGGCATTCCTAAGTCAGTAACTTTATTAATTATTGCTATGTGAAAACTCTTATTATGGAGCTTACACTTTCATAATGATATAAGCTGACAGGGCCTGGATTATTCTTTAGCTAAATTTCGATGAAAAGGTGATTATTGAATTGTCAACACTGGTTTAAATTATGCTTTAGATTCATTGGCTCTGGACTTCCATCTTTTTTCATGTACTATTTATAGTTGACTTTTTTGAACTTCACCTCCTTGTTCTTCATTCCCAGGAGTGAGGAAATCTGGGGTTGGCATGGTTTTAAGGATTGTGTGGTGCACGTTTGCTGTCAACTTTTAACACATATCATTAATGCTCTGGTTAAGCACTCCTAATAATCTGTCTCTGTTCCAGAAAACAATTGACTTCGTCCCTAAAAAATTGTAACAGATGTTGTAAACTATTACTCTGGTTTTTCGGCCAGAGAACATCATATCTAAATTATGCTATTTTGCTCTATTTACGTGGCATTACATGAGGCAAAAACTAAAACTCTTAATATAATCCCAACCCCAACATATAACACCTATAAAAATGTAAAAGGGTTGGAGGTTGGAATTCCTGACTTGTGCAAAGGATTCTTTTACAATAAATTTGTGCTCTAGTATGTCTGATCCCTTATATATTTGTAGATTATTCTGGTCAAGTGTTTTTTACGATTTGCTCTGTTCCTGGGCATTGTTTTGTCACGTTCCTGGTGATAATCTTCTTTTTATTAGCAGGAGATGAAATTGCAATGTGATGAGAAAAGGTGCAAGCTTTTTCTCCCTCATCTTATTGCTGGATGTTCTTCATCATGTTATATCATTATTGATTAAATGGATGAATTACAGGGAGGTTTTTGAATACATGGTGGGACAATTTAGAGAAAAAAAAAAGTCAAGGCATGGAAAGGGGGAGACTTTTACTTCAGAACAATTGCAGACTGTTCGTGAAGAATATGATGAGGCTGCAAGGCTATGCATTTTTCGTGTAGAATCATTGAAGCAAGGGCAATGCCGGAGTCTATTAACACAGGCAGCGCGTCACCATGCCGCACAGGTGTTTTTTATTTTTATTTTTTATAGTTCTATGATTTCAATACTAATTGCATTTTCCTGTCTTTTCCAAGTTTGATGAGTTTCTCCCATTTTTTTGAAAGCAGTTAAACTTTTTCCGAAAAGGACTTCAGTCTCTTGAAGCTGTTGAACCACATATTAGAAATGTTGCAGAAAAGCAGCACATTGATTATGATTTAAGTGAATTAAATGACGAGGGCAGTGTTGAGAATGAGGATGGAGAATTAAGCTTTGACTGTAGCCAGAACAAGAAAGAAGTGGACGTTGCTACCGCATCAAGGAACTCAATGGAGGCGAGTTTTTTAATTTGCCTTTTCTAGATTACAACTTTAGTACTAATGAATCTTAATTGAATTAGTTATTCTAAGTTTTGTTATTAGACTGAGTTATCATTTACGAACTAATGTTCTCCATAATGCATAATGGGACATAATTAATTTGGGTACTTACTCAGTTTGGACTGAGAAGTTAAAAGTGATAAAAATGTTTAAGACTATCTACTTTAAGCCACTGTAAGGAACAAAAATGCCGTAAAATTTATTTCGAAGAAGGCATTCCATCTTGTATTCGATCTAGACTGCACTAGATATGAAATATGGTTACCCTATCAAGTGATCTATTCTCTCATGGGCATCAATTTTGAATAAAAGCTTCTGCGTGTATATGATAATTCGTTTAATTGCCAATTGAGTAATTGCAAGAAGCTGCACAGCAGACCCTAGCCTGCAGATTGTGTGCAACTTTCTAACACGTTTATTGTAAGGATTTGCTTCTGCAGAAATTCAAAGTACTTGCCATGTCTTCTTCGAAGTTGGTAATTATCTTGATGGGAGCAGTGAGCTTTTGCCACTCCTAGAATATCAGTTGTTAAGAACATAACCAAAGGTTTTGATAGAGTCTTGTAACTTGTATAGCAAGATGAAGTTTTGGTACCTCAAAGAATATTATTTGGAAATTCCGAGTTAGGCAGCATTCAGTGGATCACAGATTACCATAATAAGCATGTACTCATTAATTTTCTTTGAGTATGATTACATCATGTTTCCATCTTTCATCTTGAACTTCTCATTCTATTCTCCAACTTGATCCGGTGGCTTTCTATTTGTAACTTCAATGGCCTTCCTGTTGTTAGCGAAGACATTGTTTTCGTATCTTTTAGGCATTTTCCCTGCTTCATTCAAGCAGAAACTGTACACCCATTGAATACCTGATTGATAATATGTTCTGTGGATATCTCTTTCTTAGTTCATCTGAGTTTAAAATAGTATTGGTTTGTCGGTGTCTTGAGTTGTAATAGTTAACATGAAAATATTGTAAATATTTTTGTCATTTTGGGTATTGGATGCAACAGTTAGCTGCGGGTTGAATATGTCTGTTATCTTTTCATTCTGCCCTTCAAGTTTATATTGGTATTTTCATGTGGCAATTCTGTTTTATAGCTAATATACTGTTCTTGTTACAATGAACGCGCAGTTGGATCACTTGGGTGCTCCAAGTTCACAAACATCTCAGACAAAAAATGTTGAGGTACAGATAAACCAAGGGGATATAACCCTTGGTCAACAACGTAGAGCAGGTAGTCATTCTGCACCATTATATGCTGAGAAGTTTGACCCTGCCGAAAGAGTTAGAGAAATGAAGGTGTCTGCGCAGAAATTGAGTAGACATGTACTTCCCACTCCAGATGATGCCAAGGGTTCAATAACTAGTTCTACCACAGGCCCTGTGGGGATCTCCAAAAATATATGGCATTCATCTCCTTTGGACACTGAGAAACAAAAGAAATTTGTAGATAACCATATATCTGCACGGAGTTCTTCAAAATCTTTACTATCTGCTGAAGATAACAACAACAAGAAGCATTGCCTTCCACTACCCCCTACGGTCCAGCACTCTGATGCAAGGAGTGGTTCTGATAGCCAAAAGGTCAAAAGGCAAGCTTTCTCTGGTCCATTAGTTAGCAAACCATCGGGTAACAAGCAGCCACTTGTACTTAACAGTGGACAAATTACCACAATAGAAGTTTCTGGATTACATAGTGCTGCATCTGCTCATCAAACCCCTGATTCGCCCAAAATAAGCGAGCTTCATGAGCTTCCTAGACCTCCTGATTCTTTTGGATACAAGCCTGTGCAATCTGCCTGGACTGTTGGACATTCTGCTCCTTTAGTTAATAGAAATCGGGAGCTTTCTCCTACAAAAAGGAATCCCTTTGTGTCATCAAAAGAAGGGTCTCGACTTCCACTCCCGAAGCTAACTGTATCGCGGAGTTTCTCCATACCTTCAAGTAGTCAGAGATCAGCAACTTTACATTCAAGCAAGCTTTTGGAATCTTCTCAAGTGGTACAGAAGACAGAAAAAGTTCCTTCTCCTCCGTTAACACATGTATCTGTGTCGGACATGAAGTTATCACATTCTGGGAAAATAAGAGGTAATTTGAATAATTCTAGCAGCTAGATTATATTTGACAGATTCTAATATGAAGAAGATACAATCAGCTGATGCATCTCCTTTTCAAATGGCGAGCCCTCAAAAGTTCTCTTGTTTTTCTCCGTTCGAGATTGTGGATCCTTCCAACTCCATCTCTCGTAATTGTGTGGAAGTGGCGAAGAGTCTTAAAAGCTCTTATGTTTAGGGTTAGAATGTTTTTGCTTGTCCTGCGTGCACATTATTGCATAGTATGTTGTGACATGACCGGGGAAAACAAAAGGCACGATTCTTGAGAGATGAAAAATCCGTAATTTTAGTGAATGCAGTGCAGGTGGTTGAATTCACTTGCACACACTCAGCGCTTTGAACAATTGCGTGTTGTGTTTTTTTTCCTTAGCTGTTTCGGTCTTGCAATATTTTGCTAGCTTTTATTGCTGTGGGTGGAAGTGTGTAAATGTAGGAGATTTTCATTTTTGGTCCCATTGGTCTTATACGATTTTCTACTTGCATTTCTAGTCTCGCTGTCAACTTTTCTGTAAAAAGTTAACTTGCAGCGTTAGCTCATTGCTTTGATTAGGTATTATACGAAGGTAGTTCATATCATGAACCACTTTTCAACAAGGTAAAAATATAAATTCGTAAATATAAATCTTGTATTACAAAGTGGTTTATACCATGAAAATGGTTAATATAATACTTTATCCATTGATTTTTACACCTAATTAAGATTCCACTTTTAAGTTGCATATTTGTTTCCACAGCCACAGGTTTATAAAGTGAGATTAACTCCCATCAATTTTGGCTTGCATATATGGCCCTATTGTACAAGTGGACGCCGTTTCAAATTTTTTAATGATAATAAGAATAAAATTTTATTTTTATTATTTAACTTTACATATGTTGAATAAAAATTTATGTTCACGGTGGTTACATCATTAGAGTTGTGCTCCAATTTTTAAAAAGTAGACAAAAAAAAAATTGTTGATTGTAGATATATTTTGAGTGGGAGATATATTTTCCTCACATGTTTGTGTAGATTGCACTTACTAAATTATCAGTATTGTATTTCTTTTGTGCTTTTATAATTAAATTTTATTATTATTTTGGTTTATATTGGAATACGAAAAAAAATGTATTGTTGTATTAACCGTACCAAATCAAAAAAACTGAATTAATTGTATATTAAGATTAAATTATAATTTAAATAATCTAATATTATGTTTATAGAGCTGTTAAAATAAACGAGCTGCTCGTGAGCTTGACTCGACTCGATGTGTTAAACGAGCTGAGTCGAGTTCAAAAAAATACTCGTTTGCTTAACGAGCTCGGCTCGACTTGGTAGGCTCGCGAGCTGCTCGGTAGGCTCGAAAAATAAAGGTTATTTTATAAATATTATATAACTTAAGGTATAAAATAATAATATTTTACATAATAATACAACTCATATTCTCAAATCATTCATTATGATGAATTGATGATAGTTTTAGCTTTATTGTTGTTAAACTAAATGAGCTGCTCGGCTTGGCTCGTTAATGGCTCGACTCGGCTCGATGTGTTAAACGAGCCGAGTCTGGCACTACTCGGGCTCGCTCAGCTCGTTTAACAGCTCTACCTTTGAATAATCAAAGGTGAGCTTACATTTCAAGCCAATTCATACTGTCAAAACTTAAATTACGACACAAATTTTAAATAGTTATAATTAGGGACAAAAGTTATTGTCACTGATGTCACTATCACTGTTCATCAATGTGATGGTTACTGCTTATCAGATTTGACCATTTTTCAACTGTCACTAAAAAAACTCTAACATGAATTTTTTCCGACAAAATGAGATTCGTTTGCACTTATAAATTTCCTACAATATTATAGCAATTGTGACTGTACTATGTATTACGACAGATATTTTTCGGCGAGTTGTATCTGCACTTCTGAATTCTTCACAATAATATACTTATTGTGTTTGCACTATAAAACAATATTTGTACTTTAGTGTATTTTTATGATACTATATTCAATTGTAGCTGTACTAATAAAATTTTTATAATATTTTTACTGCTCACAAAAAATAAATATAGTTTGATAATTCTTAGCCTACATCTATAAAAGAATACTCTATCAGTTCCAAGATAAATTCACACTTTGACGTATCAACTCTTTTTTCACACTGTGAAAGAGAAACAACTCACACTCACAAAAGTCAATAAAATATATTTTTATATTATATTTAATTTTACACTAACATACTTCACCTTTTTTAATACATGTGCAAGTCTAACCTATGAAAAAAATTCAGGGACGACGAAGTACAAAAAAAAAATGCAAAATCAACAAATATCCAAACAGGAAAAATATTGAACAAATCCAGGGCAAAAAATTGAAAAATACAATTGAACAAACCCAGTGGGCTTTTCCAGACACCGGTTCATTTCCTCGATCGACATTTCCTTCATCTCCGACACAAATAGGAAGACGACTCTGATCATCACCACCACAAATTTTGTAGAGCAGTCATCATTAAGAACAATTGTCCAATGACGAATGTGCAGAACTTGTTAACGGTGAAGATGGTTGTGAAGATGTTGACTAGGCCGATGATGACGGGTTCTTTTGATCATCCATTTTTTTCTCTGCTTCAACCTCCACCGTCGATCATTTATCCCTTACTAGTGGGCCACCATCAACCTCTGTCGTCGATGTTCAATGTCCGCCAGCGCTCCCCCAATGCCTATCGTCGCGCCCCCCTCACCATTGATGTTGTCATTCATCAAGGTCCCTTTTTTCTTCATCTCTTTCTCTCAATTTATCCTCCATTAGCTGGTCGATGTTTTCTTTATATAGAGAGAGGGAGAAGAGAATAGCTAGATAGAGAGGAGTGGGTTGATGGGCGTGATTTAATGTGTTCAGAGTGGTGTGAAATTTTTTAAATTAATTTTTTTTTTCTTCATCTCTTTCTCCCAATCTTGTCTTGTTGTGCTATTATCAGTCAATCTTGTCTTGTTGCGCTTTCACCACCCTTCTGCTTGGACCCAAGAGATCAATCTTCGCCCCTTCGAGAGAACCATGCAATCTATTTTTAAAGTTTGAAAACTAAAGAATTAGATCATATGCAATATCAAGAAGAGTTCAATTCAGTTACATTTAGATATATTATTGGATTACACACATGTTACTACAGAAGAAGATTCATGGTCATGAAGAGGGATTCTTGCTGCAAATGTTCTCTTCTTTTTTCTGAAAGTGTGTGTACACTATTGATTAATATAAGATGTGAATTATTTTTGGATCTATCCCAAATTATGTAAATATATGTATATATGTACATATAGTGTATAATATACGACTATTCAATTTTAACTCTGGATGGTGCAATCATTTTTATGCACGTTTGCTAAATTAAAAAAAAGGAAAATAGAATTTCAAAAAATAAAGAAATGCTTAACTTAGAGTAGTATACAATTATTGGAAGACATCTCAACCATAACATGCGAGTTTCACAAAATAATTAAGTAAAGAATGCATTTGTTCCAAGTATAACTTAGCAATTAAGTATTTGGTTTCCCAATGTAGTAAAATTCCTAAATTCTTTAACCACAAAATCATTCCATATTTATAAGAGCCCTCCAATCATAATAACAATTGTCAATAAAGAACACCAATTTAATTAGGATATAGTTTTATTTTATTTTTTTTGAAATTAAATCAAGGTGCACTTAGAGCAGTTCCAAAGGCTACTCAAATGTTGTGGCAAACCGCAAATTGCGGTAAATATGGCATCCAACAGCGAATCAAACTTGGTGTTAAAATACCATTCATGAACATTACGTGACAAATTTGCCACGCACTATTTCAAACACAAACCTTTTTTTTTATCATTTTATTTGTATAAATTATATATTTATTATATTATGTGGTGTATTATATATATTTTTATGTAGGTGCAATGTATATTAATATTAAATTTATTCCTAATATAATATGATTTAATAATTAAATATTAAAATATAAATAATTATTGTATTTAAATAAAATTTAAAATTGTAATTAATTATTAAAAAAATATCATATTTAAATTTAAAAGATCACAACATAGCAAATAGACGGATAGAACATAAAAAAAAAATACAATGCTAAAACACAATAAGAAATACATGAATAAAATACAAAAGCATAACTACGCAAATAAAATGCAAGTTAAATCTAACTACTACAAATTTTAGTACTCTCCGAGATTACTTCCAGATCCTCCAATATCACTACTTTTCAGATTAAATCTACGGTGGAGATTAAAAGATCAAATTCATTATCAACGGTCACCATTGAATGCACATGGATTGTGCTTTTTTACACACTCACTACTTTTCAGATTTTTTTACAGTATTGCATGTGAACAAAAATAATTTGTACTTTTTTTCACAACTTGCTGCTGTATGTTTCAGACTTTTTGATGTTACTGTTGGCATGTGAAGACATCAATCCTCTATATATATGTGCATCACAAATTTCAAATATCTTGCCCAGCAGAAGAAATGTCTTTGATAAATATTCCAGATCAGAAAACATTTTTTTACAACTCAAAATGGTCCAAAACTTTGGACCATTACCTTCTTAAACATTTAATCGACCAACATGAGGCAGGGAATTGGGCCGATCGAGGTGAAGACAACCAAAATGCAATTGCAACTGCAATTAGTAGGTTGAATGAAGAATTTTTCATAACATTGTCTTATGATGATGCTGTTGCTAGGGTGGAGTTTTTAATGGAAAGGTATGCTGCTTTTTATGATGTCATCGACACACCCTCAGTGTATTGGGATAATGACTTCAACACTATTCACACTGATGCAGCTACGTGGAATTTCTTCACAACGGTTAGATTAGTTACTTCATTCCAAACACTGTATACCTACTTCATTTTTTTGTTAAATGGTAATTCACAACAAATTTTTTCAGGTTCTAAATCCTTTATGTAGGGCATATTACTATTGTGGTGACGGAATATGAAGCTATGCGCATTCTTTTTAAAAGACCACAAGACTATCCATATCAGCGTCCTCCTACGAGAGCACCTACAAACTTGAACCCTGGACAACTTGCACCTTCTTCATCTGGACAACCGGCAGCAGCTGCTGAAATCATTGACATCCAATATGATGAGGATGAAATCTGAGAAATCAAGTTTTGTTCCAGTGTATGCGTGTTAGTGTTAGTGTTAGTGTTAGTGTTGTTTGTTTTATAATAAGTGAGACATGAAGTGTTAGTAGTGTGCTGTGGAGCTCCATCCACATGTATGGGGTCATTGTAAGTCTTCGGAGAATTAATGACTATCAATATGTAATTTATATTATTTGCATTGTCTTGTAATATTTTTTTATTTGCATTATGTTTTATTAGATGTGTAATTTTTCTATATTAATATGTAATGTGATGTATTATGTTATTGAACTTTATGATTTAAATCATTGATTCATAGTTTTAATTTTTCTTATTAAATATATATTTTTATTGATTTAATTTTTAAAGATTTAAATATGAATAACAAATCATAAAATTAGTTATACATACATAATAATAAAATAAAAAATAAATTTTATTAAAGTAAGAATATTTTAAAAGAATATTCCCATTGAGTTAAGATTTGAATTTTATGATTGGAGATGATTTTATTATTGGTGGTAAATTTTGTAGCAAATTGGTGTATTTGATGACAAATTTGCCTCAAATCGTTGGGAGTGCTCTTATGGCTCCTGAGGAAAAAAAAAAATAAAGAGTTTAGTGACAGTCCTAAGCATAGATGGAGGTGGCATTAGGGGGCGTAATCCCTGCTAGTTTCTTGAATTTCTCGAATTTCTCAAATCCAAACTCCAGGTTAATTTATCTCTTTAATTATTTAAAATGATTTTTTCAATAAATTTTGTGCTTTCGAATATTTTGGAGGCTCTGCCTGTTTGTTACTTAAATTAAGGAAATAAATATCTCAATATATCCATTTTCCATGACTACAAATATTTGTGAGATTATTCGTTTCAACCTCTAAATTGGCAAAATGAGAATGCCAATTTTTTTAAAAAAATTGGAAATAAATGGTAAAATTTTATTATTATTATTAATAATAATAATAATTATAATGTCAAATGCATAGCATTATTTATTTATTTATGTATAATAAATTCAATGCATAATTTGTTTTAAATTTATGAATTTGTAATTAAATCTACTAAAATGTCAAGTTAAAAAAAAATAAAGGACACATTTTTTCTAAAATTGCAAAATAAGGGTAAGTGCGTAAAAATTATAAAAAATACACACTAAAACGCATACGCAGAATGAATGTACAAATATTATAAAAATTGTACACTTATCACTCTTTATAATAAAATTAAAAAATTATCTTTCTTTATAACTATCTCAATGAGATATGATATGATGTGATATGTAGTAAATTCATAATTGAGGTTAAAATAGTTTCTTTTATTTTCATTTGTTACTAGATTCGTTTCAACTCAACTTTCACGTTTGTCTTATTTAGACATTTTAATTCTATTTTCACACATTTAAAAAAGCACAAGAAAAAGGAACAAAGAAGAGAAAAAATAGCAAAGGTTTATTCACCCAATTTGATTGGATTAAAATAATAAAATAGCAAGGGTTTAAACCTGATCAAACGGATAATCATTTTTTTAAACAGGTAAAGTAAACACCCTCATTTTCTCATTGAGTAAATCTCTTTTTGAATTCGAGTTCAAATGAACCCGTATCACTATTATGTGTAATTACTATTACTGTTATTTATATATAATATTATTATTATAAAATATCTTAACTTTTAACAGTAATAATGTATATCCATAACAGTAATAATTAATATAATAATAGTGATAATATATATACATAATAGTAATTATTGATACACCCAATTTCACAATAAACTCGTATTCATATAAATTTTTATCAAATTTATTTTGCCAAAACTAATCTTATCCCAATATAAATAGCTAATTAAAATAGTTCTCTTTAAAAAAAAAAATTTTAAATAGTTCTCTTTGTTGGACACGGTTTGCCCATTGCATTTTTTGGGTTATTTCTGGTCATTTGTCAGTCAGCTTTAGAAAGAATAAAGCAAATTCAGTTACGGCATTGCCAACATTCAATTTCTTCTTCTACAAAACTACAGTTGCCATCGGGAGTGAAGAAACGGGAGAGATATCAGAATGAGTTACCAGAAAGCGCCGCACGATCATTACCCTCCTCCAGGTCTTCAATTCTTTCTCCCTTTCCTCTTATTTTCTATACAGTATGAAATTACAGACTGTTTTCTACTTTCGATTTCTGTTGTTTGATCAGGATATCCTTCGCCGCCGCCGCCACCGTATCAGGACCACTCTTATCCGCCGCCACGGCCACCAGGTCACCCGTACCCACCGCCCCCTGAGCATGGAGGTGCTTATCAGGGATACTTTGGGCCACCGCCGCCTCCACCTCCTCAGATCTACCCCGACTACGATCACCACCATCACCATCACCACGATGATCATTCCGGTTGTGGCTCCTTCCTACGTGGCTGGTACGTTGAATTTTCTGACAATTGGTGCAATTTCTTTTTTGATTTGATGATATGTGCAATTGGTTCGAACACTTTCTCTATGCGTCTTAATTAGCTCCCTTTCTGTTGTTTTAGCGTCATGTGATGTAATATCTCTCCCATAGATGTATGAATTTGATGAATTTGTAATACGACTATTGATCCAACTATGCTTCTGGGCACATCGTTTGAGCTTGGGTTTATTTCTTAATGAGCGTTTCAGAGTACCTATGCTATGACTCGGCCAACTTAAAATCAAAAACCTTTGAATTTCCTTTGACAAAAACTTGCTTTAGGCTGCGAAATGTCATACTGAGTTGTCTCAGTTTGCATTTTCTTTCAACTAATTAATGAATTTTGATCGTCCAATCTCACTAGGAGTGACACTTATCCTTTTAGTTTTCCTTATGCATTAACCTATTGAGATGAACCCTGCTCATATTTAGTATTTTAGTTAGATTCTGTAGTTTGAACTGTGGAGAGTTTATAAGTCTTATATTTTTAAGTATATTTTGAAATGCAAGACTTGAGCAGCTTTGAAAATTCTTTACTAAGAAGGTGAATGTGAAGGAGAATGAGAATAATATATGGTAATTATAGTTGTTAATGAGAACAAAAAATGTGCAAATCACTATTTTCCCTCCTAAATAATGTAATTGTTAATCATTCTCCTCAATCGATACCCCATGCCACAATCAACAACCTTAATTTTTATCAACTTATTCCAAAATTTGAGCATAATACTAATGATGTAACCACTATAAAGACAAACATTCTTTCAACATACCTAAGGACAAATAGGGAAAATGAATTTTCATTCACATTCTCATTGAATAATTTGAAACAAGTGCCCTCTTAGAAAAGTTGCCACAATTCTGTAAAAATATATCAAAACTACAATATTAGCCTCATAGTTGATTGAACCAATGGATAGGAAACATGTTAGGCGTGATTAATTAACGTAATAAACCAGTAACCCTTTATATAGAAATCAATCAGAGTAGCTTCAATTTTACTTCATGTCATTGACTCCCGAGAAATAGTGTCACTCAACCTTTTGTGGATCAAATTGTTTGGTATTTGGGTGGTTTCTCAAGCACAATTCCATCAATTATTATTACATCTAAAGAGCGAATGCTATCCAAACGTAGAATTGCCACCATTGTCTTTGGAAGAATCTTATTCATACTATTTGTTGTTATATACTTGGACAAGATCAAAGCAATAGAAATAGCACTAGTTTAAACTTTAATTTATATGTTCTTGCCATTATAATACCTTGCATTAACATTTTTTGGCACATTGATTGATGTGATATTGATTGCTTCAATTGGCTCATCACCCTGAGCTTTGATATGACTTTTGGCAAGTGCATTAATGTTGTGCATATTTGTTGTGAGCAACTGGTCAAATTAGTATCATACATGCATGGCTTTTTTGTGATGAGAATCATACAACTTTTTCTCGAACATAGTTTGCGTCCATACTCTCGTATGAAAGTTGTCACTTTATAAAGTCAAACGACAAGATCACGTTTCGGGTTCTCTTGTGAAGTTTGTGAGCTTGTCTACTTTGTCTTTCCTATTTCCAAGTATTGCATGTGTATCACTCTTTTGGTTGAGCACCACCTGTGAAGGTCATGGATCTGCTTCTTGTGATCTGCAGTTTGGCTGCCCTTTGTTGCTGCTGTGTATTCGAGGAATGCTTCTCATGCTGCTTCTGAGTGCATCGCAGTATCTATTCTGCCCAATGGCTTGAAGCAGTGTTTGAATTGCTCTCTGTCATTGTCCACATTTGCAAAACTACTAGCATTGTACTTCTTTCCATATTCAATAGGTTGTCATCACACGATACTAATAATCTATGTCGATCTCACTTCTGTGTTGTATTAACTACCACTTGTCGTAATATTCTATGTTAGTTTTTGTGTGTACTTTCAACTTTGATGCTCACGCACTTGAATTTCAAATTCAATTTTCATCCATCCAATTTTTTTCCAAAATCATCAACGTCGCGCAGCTTCGAACTGAGATTTCAGGTTGTGGCTTCAAATTTCAATAGACGGGGGAGGGGCGGTGGTCTGACTAGGGTATAAACTTATCAAATATTTTTTGTTTGATTTGGTATTCGTATTCGAAGTTTGATATTCATGTTTGAAATTTTATAATTTGAATTTGATTAAAAATATTTGATTATTATTCAAATATAAATACAAAATTGTAATATTCGATTAAATATTTATATATAAATATTATAATAATAATAATAGTTATTAATTATAATTATAACTATTACTATTATTTTAAGGATTATGGATGTATAAAAAAAATTATTTTAAGGATGTAAGTTTATTAGGAATTTATGGTTCATGAACCATCATAACCTAGATATTATATGCGTTTATCTCTCAAATTCTCACTCGGCTCTAGTATTGTAGAGGAATCAAATATTTTTTGTTCAATTCGATATTTGTATTTAAAAAGAAATTATTCGAAATCGATTACAAATATTCGATTCAATTATATTCAAATACAAATATAAAATTATGATATTCGCTTCGATTTAATTCGTTTACAACCTTAGGTCTGAGTTCTAACAGTGAGTGCAGCAGTTTTTGGCTTCGTGTCTCTTCCCCATCGATTCTAGTGACGTATTCAGGTTGATGGTGGCCAAAATAATTCAAGGTTGATTGTCTCCTTTTCTCCAACAGCACTTTCAATCGTCACCCCACCCAACACCTTCCTCCATCTTTGTGCAGATACTCCAACATATCTGAATTTGGGATCAATTAGGTTGAAGAAATATCCAATTCTCATATAAACTTGAATCCTCTCTCTACATGATACATTTTTACCTTTAAATATCTTTTAAGTGTTATTTCTCTACAGATTTGGCTCATGTTTGATTTTAATTTTGAAATCATTAATGTAATCATCATCTAAATGTATAAAAAGTTCTTAAACATCGATTTGCTCTTCGATTCAGTGTCTAGTATCCAAAGGATAATCCAATTTTTCATTAATATTGTGAGAAATCTATTTTTTGTGGCACACCTTTTTTCTCTCTTTATTTTTTCATGTACTTAATCAGATTACAATAGTTCAAAGCATTGGGCGAATTAAAGGTAATTTTCTGTATTTCTTTTACGCATTTTTACAAGTCCAACATATCTTGAATTATATTGGGACTCTCATTGAGCAATCAGTAATACCAAAAAATAACTCGCTAATACCTCAAAAATAACTTACTGATATCGAAGAATAACTCATTAATACTCTAAAAATAACTCATTAATACCCTATAAACAAGTCAATAAAACCCCGAGAACAACACATTTAATATCCGAAGAACACGTCAGTAATACCCGAAGAATAAGTCAATACCCCAAGAAAAATTCACTAATACTAAAAGAATAAGTCAGTAATATTTCAAGAATTACTCACTAATACCTCAAGAACAAGTCAGTAATATTCTAAGAATAAAACCAGGGGAGCTAGCTCACCTGGCCACCGGGCTCCTCACTTGAGTGAATGACCTGGGTTGGATTTCCTTTGAGAACGAATTAGGAGGGAGATATAAGGGTGGACTTGGAGATATTCTTGGGGTGTAAGGAGACTTGGTGAACTAACTACTAACAACTAACATTTACCGATAAAAAAAATACCTGAAGAATAAATCAGTAATAACCCCAAAACAACTCAATAATATCCAAAAAAAAAATCAATAATACCCAAAAATAAATATAAGTAATACCCGAAGAACAAATCAGTAATACCCAAAGAACAAGTCAGTAATACCTAAATAATATTGTTTAAGTAATACCAAAAAATAAGTGAGTAATATCTCAAGAACGGGTCTAAGTAATATCCAAAAAACAAATCTAAATAATAGCTGAATAACAAGTCAGTAATATTCTAATAACAAGTCTAAGTAATTCCCCAATAACTAATACCCTAAGAATAAATCTAAGTAGTACCTAAAAAATAAGTCAGTAATACCTCAATTGCTAAAAAACAAACAATGCAAACTATGTATTTTGAAAAAATAAAAATTGAACTTAAAATCTAAGTGCATTGAATGCATCTAAGTGCACACTAGAATAGGGTGATTTATATAGAGGTTCAAAAAGTCATTATATTTACAAATAGGTGATGTGCAGAAAAAAAAAAGTGTTTATGTGAATAAAAATTGTGCTTCTGTGCAAAAATTGTTCACCTATTTGTAAATATAGTGATTTTTTGAACCTATATATAAATCACCCAAAAAAATATGCTATTAATATAATTTTGTATTATTGACAATGCTTGTATAAAAATTTACTTTTCAAGAACATTAATTTCAATATTTTAGTTTTAGTTTTAAAATATCAATTAAATTCATTATTCGTTGAGAATTTTAATAATGATTTTTAAAATAAATCAAGTAATTGATAAATTCATTTGAACTTTTAAAATCCTATAAATTCAAATGGACCTATAAGATTAAATAAATTTTGTTGAATCTCTAAAATCCAATAAATCAATTAAACTTTTAAAAGACTAATAATTAAATTAGATATTTAAAGTTCAACATATCTGAATTGGGTTTCAGTCTAAATATTTGAAGCCCATCAAGAAGTCTAATCTTTTAAATCAAATCATAAAAGTTCGATAAATCTATGCGGATAACTCTTAATTTTGTCCAATTTATTGGATCTGGTCTAAAATTTTACATCAAATCAAAATTTCTAGATAATTATAAGTATTTCGGCCCATCAAAGCTAGCTCATAAACCTAGAATTATATGCCTATAAATGGGAGTCTCAATTCATCATTCAATATATCATACATCAACAAATCAGGAGTTCAAAAGTTCAGAATTCTCCTCGAGCAATTTTCAACCAAGATCTTCAACAAACCCAGAGGTCTTCAGCAAATTCAATGATATTTTTCATCAAAGAAGTTTACCTATTTTTAAAAAAATAGTGTTTAACTCAAATTAAGACATATAGTCCTCTAATTAACGTTATAAGCCCCAAAACAAAGAATTACCCAACAAATCTATAAAGACCCTAAAATAAAAGATTTAAAAAGAAGAATCAGAGTAACAAGTTAAAAAATAAAAATCTCAATTTTTTTAGTAGATCCACTCTCATCTCTTCTCTAAAAGCTCAAAGATTAGCAAAACAAATTGATTCCTAAGGACCGGTTCTCTAAGGACCTCTGATGTCAATGTCATCACGAGAAGCATGTCAAAAAGATCGCTAATGCATCTCTTTAGAAGCAAACTCATCGGTAGGAACATCTGCAAAAGAGTTACCCTACATAAATGAAAGTGAATGGGATGACTCAGCATGCTCTATTTCCCGCTTCTTAATAGATTCTTCATTAGCCTAGAGCATAGCTCCAGTCATTATGATAAATATCACGACTATCAAGAAATAACTTCCTAGCTAAAGTAAGTCTGTTGAAGGGCTCTCACGGCAGCTCCAAGAACAAGCTACCCGAATTTCTATCTTTGATGAATAAGTGGATAATAATGATATGAGTCACACTAAGGGTACAATATTGTAGGGGCACAGTGATGCGAAAACCTCAACTAAACACCAAGTGGAAGAAATTGATATGACAGATGAATAGCTCTAATCCCTTTTGAAGGAGGGTTCCCTATCGATCAACTCAATGAGCTTATATTGAAGACCGTGAAGGATAAATTTAACTAGAACTCTAAATCATTCGCATATACCAAGTTGTATATCAAAAGGATAGATGACTTGAAAATGCAAACAGACTATCAACCCCCAAAGTTTCAATAATTTGAAACATGCAATAATATTGGTACTTATGAGGATTATTTGGCCAAATAATTTATTCACTTTTTGAAACGGAATGCATTCGACTATTATTTTGACTTGGAAAGACTAATTTCATTAATAGTTGAAATCAAATGGCATACCAGTTCCTAAACTGCTTCTATAGCACAAGAAGAACGACTAACTTGAATGGACTATTTAACACTCATCAATTAAAGGACGAGCTTGTGATTGATAATTAATATTAATCAATGGAGAAACTTGAGCCTAAATAGCAAGAGTAGGTGATTAGGGTAAAATTGCATCATATTTAGTATATTTTAGAATGATATTGAGTGAGTTGTATGCAATATTGACCCTCATATGCTATACATTGTGTTATTCACCTTTTTGTGTAAGAAAGTTATGTTTATAGGTTAAATCGGCCGAAATCGAGGAAATCATGATTAGGAAGGTGAAATGACGTAATCCTAGCACTTGGGGAAGCTTAGATGATCAAGAGGAAGACCCTTGGAAGCTTGGACGAGCCATAGGATCGAAATGGAAAAAATCGAAAACAGACGTCCCAAGTTGTGCCTTGATCGAGCGGTGCCAAAGGGGTGCTCGAGCGCCAGCATGCTTGTGGTCAAGCGGATCAAGTCTGTTAGGGCAAACTCAGCCACTCGAGCAGGCTGTCCGAACGCTGGCTAAGGGCTGGTCGAGCGCACCTCCAGTTTTTGGCTAATTTGAGGGGCAAAGTCATTTTTTCACGTGTTTAATGAAGGACAATTGAGTTTAATGATGTGAGCACTATATATACCCAAGGATCAGATTTTGGAGGAACTTTTGTTCATTTCATTCTTAGAATAGTTTAGAGAGAGATTAGAGGTAGTTACCATTTGGGTTAGAAGTTAATTTTCAATCTTCTCTCTTTGATTACTTTTGATCCAGCTGATAGATCGTTAATCTGTTCATTGTAATAGATTACCCATTGAATTCTCTATATTTGTACGGTAGCTTTTATCATTTGGAGTTCCGGATTGAAAGATAGCCGTAGAAGGTATTTTGATTGTTCTTCTATTTCTTCAACAATTGGTAAGTATCTTTGTAATTTCTTTCATATTAGTGTTAATCATGAATGTTCTTAGCTTAATTGTTGTAGTTAGGTGCCAATTAGCCATGGGCTAATCCTTTTGTTGCATTGGTGTATGAATTCTATGGTGTAGTTTAATAGCTTGTTGATTCTATGCATGAATGAGTGACCTTGATGGATTAATTCTCTAATTTGATGATTAATTGAACTCTTGGTGTAATCACTTGGAAGTTTTGATCCTAATTGAGTTGGCAACACATGGATTAATTCTTAATTTTGAATTCCAAATTTGATATGAAAGATATGGGACTAGCTGATGTTATACTTGGAATTAAAATTCATAAAACATCAGACGAAATTATCTTGAGTCAAACTCATTATGTAGCAAAAACGATACGGGTTTTGCTAGAACTCCGATAGATCCTAGCCAACATCTAGCCAAAAATAGAGGCGAAGGTGTGAGTCAAGTGGAGTACTCAAGAGTAATAGGCAGTCTAATGTACTTAACCAGTCGTATAAGACCGGACTTGGCCTACGCCGTAAACAAGTTAAGTAGATACACTAGTAATCCGGGTGAATGTCATTGGAGAGCTATTGTAAGAGTACTTAGATACTTGAGGCATGTTGGGGAAATTAAACGCGGATCTATTCGGGATTTACGCTAAATACAAATTTAAGCCTACAATTATATCATGATTTAAACATAATTAAATCAAATAATTGTATACCCAACAACAGGCTTTGCATGCAAAACATATAAAAAAATATAATCACATAAAGCCCTAAACATGCGGAACTAAGAGATTTAGTGAATTATACCTCTTGAATAAAAGACAGTTTCTGAGACAAAAGACGTCCTTTTGAGATGCTTTGGGAGTCCCTTTGCTTGAATGGTATTGTCAGCAATGGTGGTTGAGATCAAATGACGTCCTTCTTGAGACCCTCAACTTGATAAACCCAAGTGCCTTCTCAAGTATTCCCTTGTCCTTATTCGTACACCCGGTGGGAGGCCACACGAATAATCACAAGTATAATTTCTCTATACTCAAAGTCTGCTTTTAAGTATACTACAACATATCTATGTGCTACACATGTCCTAATAATTTCTCCCACTTATACTCAAAGTAGATTGGCAACACACTTGACTCCCATTCCTCCCATATGTCTCCCAAATGTACATAGAGGCAGATACTTTGTGAGAGGATTAACTAGGTCGTCTTCCGATGCGATCTTTGCCATATCTTCATCTCCTCTCTTAACGATTTCTCGTCTAAGATTGTATATCCTTAAATGTGTTTGTTGGCCTTGTGGACTCTTGGTTCCCTTGAATTTGCAACTGCCTTAGCATTACAGTGCTAGACAAATTTGGAATTTTATCCAAGTCCACTTAGAAGATCTTGAGCCAAACCGATTCCTTCACTGCTCCATAAGCAGTTACTTATTCGGCTTCCATGGTAGAATCAGTGATGCACACTTCACCATATCATGGCTCCTTCCCCAAACGAAACACATTACCCGAGGTAGATCTATATGGAATTTATATCTGATTGGAAATCCGAGTCCGAATAACCAACGGGGATTAGACTATCTGACTGATAAACCAACATTCTATCTCGAGTTCGCTTGAGATATTTCAGAATGTTCTTAACTGCCGTCCAATACTCTTTCCTGGGTTTACTTTGATATCGTGCTATCATGCCTACGGCAAAGCAGATATCCGGTCTCGTACATAGCATAGCATACATGAGGCTTCCAATTGCCGAAGCATATGGGATGCCTTTCATGCAATCTATCTCTTCTTGTGTCTTCGGACACATCTCTTTCGATAGATGAATTCCATGTCTAAATGGTACAAAACCTTTCTTGGACTTCTGCATGCTAAACAGTTTCAAAACAGTATCTATGTATGAAGCTTGCGATAAGCCGATCATTCTTTTCTTGCGATCTCGAGTAATCTTGATCCCTAAGACATGACCGGCTTCCCCTAAGTATTTCATATCAAACTGATTTGACAACCATACCCTCACGTCTGACAACACCGCCACATTGTTTCCAATGAGCAAAATGTCGTCTACGTATAGTATCAAGAATACCACGGCAGTTCCGACACACTTCTTGTACACACAACTCTCAAATTCACTTTGATCAAAATCGTAAGATTTTATTACTTGATCAAAACATTGATTCCAAGCTCGTGATGCTTGCTTAAGTCCGTAGATAGACCTTTTAAGCTTGCATACAAGGTGCTCTTTACCTTTTTCAATAAAGCCTTCGGGTTGGCGCATATAGATTTCTTCTTCAAGACTTCCATTTAGGAAAGCTGTCTTGACATCCATTTACCAGATATCAAAATCAAGATGTGCAGCTATCGCCAAGAGAATACGTATAGACTTAAGCATAGCTACCGGCGAAAAGGTTTTCTCATAATCGATCCCTTCTTTCTGAGTATATCCTTTCGCCACAAGCCTAGCTTTGAAGGTCTCAACCTTCCCGTCCGATCCTCTTTTTCTCTTGTAGACCCACTTACATCCAATGGGTTTTACCCCATTGGGTGGCTCAACAAGCTCCCACACATCATTTTTATCCATAGAACCCATTTCGGCTTCCATTGCGGTTTGCCAAGAATCCACATCCTTGTCTTAGAGTGCTTCGTCGTATGTCCATGGGTCTAATTCATCTTCACCGGGGACTAAGTCAGATGACTCTCCCACGAACATGAATCTCTCGAGTTGTCTCACAACCCTCCCACTACGACGAGGCTCCGGTTGTGTTGGTGTGTCGCGTAGTACATCAACTTGTACCTTTGGTATAGGATTAGGCCCTCTTATTTCATCTAAGGTAATCTCACTCTTGAACTTTCTATTGTTCACAAAGTCTTCTTCCAAGAACTTAGAATGCGTACTAATTACGATTCTTTGGTCCTTGGGACTATAGAACATACCCCCTTTCGTTCCTCTAGGGTATCCTACAAACAACCTCAATTCTACGTGGATCCAATTTCCCGGCTTCCTTATCCAACACATATGCCGGACACCCCCAAATCCTTATGTGTCTCAAACTAGGCTTACGCCCGGTCCACAATTCTATGGGAGTTTTAGGAACCAATTTGGATGGCACCAAGTTTAGAATGTGAGCCACTGTTTCCAAGGCATAGCCCCAAAACGACTTGGGTAACTCCGAATAACTCATCATGGATCTGATCATTTCTAAAAGAGTTCTATTTCTTCGTTCCGTAACCCCATTTTGTTGAGGGGTACCGGGTGCGGTCAATTGGGATACAATCCCTTCACTTGACAAGTAGGTCAAAAATTCATTGCTGAGGTATTCGCCCCCACGATCCGATCGTAGGAACTTGATACTTTTTCCCTTATGTTTCTCGGCCTCGGCTTTGAACTCTTTGAATTTATCAAAGGTTTCCGATTTGCGCCGCATAAGGTAAACGTACCTATATCTTGAGTAATCATCCGTAAAAGTTACGAAATACTCAAAACCTCCTCTAGCTTGAACCGACATTGGCCCACATATGTCAGTGTGAACGATTTCCAACACTTCACTAGCTCTATTCCCCTCCAAACAAGATTCACATGTTGGAAACGGCTCAACATGGAGAGACTCCAACGAGCCATCCGCCACCAACCTTTGAATTCTTTTTAGATTAATATGACCAAGTCTTAGATGCCATAGAAGTGTTTCGTTCACGGTTAAAGAAAATTTTCTTTTCTTAGAAATGGTCGATGTGCTATAAGAAGCATTTTGAGTGTGGTGTGCACTTTTAATAGTATAAAGATTATTCACTAATGTTCCCGAACAGATGAACTCATCGTTTTAAAAAATAACAACCATATTATTAAAAGAAACTGAGTATCCATCAACATATAATTTAGAAACCGAAATTAAATTCTTCCTAAAACTGGGAGCATAAAGAACATCCTTTAATACTAAAACTCTATCTTCAAAAAATAGGTGCACGCCTCCCACTGCGACAGCCGCTACCCTCGTAGCATCGCCCAATGTGATGAGGATCTCATTCGCACTAAGTTGTAGGGTTTTTTGGAACCCCTGTAAAGTGAAACATACATGATCAGTGGCTCCCGTATCCACTACCCACGAATGGGAAGCATACGCCGCTAAACAAGTTTCAACAACAAGTGCATGAGAATTACCTTTCTTCCCGGCCTTCTTTGGCTTGGGACAGGCCGTCCTCCAATGTCCTTTCTCACCGCAGTTGAAACACTTCCCTTTGGTAGCTTTCTTGACCCCTCCCTCATTAGTCACCTTACCCTTAGCTTGGTTAGGGCCTTTGATCTTCTTCTTCTTCTTCCCACCTTTCGGTGCGAAAGAAGTCTGACCGCTTGCCACCAAGACTTGAGTTTGGTGTCCCATGAGTGTCTCCGCCGATACCAAAGCTTGCAAGAGTTGTGCCAACGTGAACTCCTGATTATTCATTATATAGTTCAACTGGAACTGCTCAAAGCTTTTCGGTAGAGAATGGAAAACGAAATCAACTTGCGTTTCCGCATCATATTCCGCTCCAAGTACCTCTAACTTGTTGAGGTAGCCCATCATCTTGAGAATGTGTTCCCTTATGGGCGTTCCCTCCACCATTTTCAGCGACAACATATCTCGCATGGTGATTTGCCTAGTCGTACGATTCTGATGAGCGAACATTTCCTTATGGTTTAGCATCATATCAGAAATGGATTCCATGTCTTAGTGTTGGTGTTGCAACACATATGACATTGAAGCCAAGATAGTACACCTAGTCATTTCATCGGATTTCATCCACTCCCTATGATATTCTCTTTCAGCAACATCCGCATCATCCGTAGGCGTAGGGGGCTTTGGGGTGTCAAGAGCCCATTTGTGTTGTTGTGCGGTTAGGACAATAAATAAGTGACGTTTCCAATCAACATAGTTTTCACCTTCCAATTTGTTATCTTTAAGTATCGTAAACAGTGGATTAAAAGGAGACGACATGCTGAACTGAAATAAAACATACATTGCATCAATACATACATCGATTCGCAAAGATTATCACAAAAATTCGATTATGCTTTGTATAAAATCTAAAAAAAATACATAGCATAAATTGGCCGACATCTTCAAACAGTTCACATAAGCCACAATGAGTGTGGACGTTTATGCAAACACATTTAAGCAAGTTACAAACAAGAACAATTACAAACTTTTAATTTCAAAAATTAATAGTCGGCTCCCACTTGACCATATAAAATCGATAGGGACTCCGATGGGGAGTAATAAAATGCCAATTTTATACCTAAGTATTAACCATGATTAAATACAGGATTATCACTTCGTTTTGAGCAAGCCACTCGATGGGAGGGTCAATACCGCCACTAATAATAATCCACAATCATCCTTTTGAGAATTCGTTCATGTGAACTTGTCTTTTGGCCTATCCGATAGGGAGAAAGGCGTTTGCCAATGCGTAGCCAAAAGACTTCACAAACAAATAAATCATGGAGGCCAAATAATTCAATTTTATTATCTAGAATAAAATACCAAATTATATTTAAAACATACTTAGTAATTTTCGGAGTTGAGATTTTTTCATCACGATATTCATGCAATCAAATATTTAATCAAATTAAATAAATAAAGCATGCATCAAAACAAATTAAACAAATTGGCACATTATATCCAATTGTCATAGTTTAATTTCTCGTTTTGACTACGAGATATCGTAATCACCGTTTGTCTTCAAGCTTTATCGTCCGTCTCGATTAAGCTCCCACTCGACCGCAATAAAATTTTACCAACTTTGTCTCCAGGCCTTAAAATCTCCGTTATTCGTCTTCGATATCAGTTACAATTTATTTTACGAAAAATAAATAAACCTATCGTCTAGACTAGTCTATTACATAAAAATATCCTAGTCTACCAGTGGATTTTCTCACGGGAAAAAATGATCCGAACGAGTCGAATTTTAAAACCGCATCATCATACATGCATGCATAAAAAATATTAAATACCATGACAATTGGATACCTGCAAAAAAAATCTAGCAATTCTACTATCCAATTTTCAGATTTAATATTAAACACTTAAATTACAATTTAACGTATAGAGCCCGAAACCGGCTCTGATACCAGTTGTTGGGGAAATTAAATGCGGATCTATTCGGGATTTACGCTAAATACAAATTTAAGCCTACAATTAATATCATGATTTAAACATAATTAAATCAAATAATTGTATACCCAACAACAGGCTTTGCATGCAAAACATATGAAAAAATATAATCACATAAAGCCTTAAACATGCGGAACTTAGGGATTTAGTGAATTATACCTCTTGAATAAAAGGCAGTTTCTGAGACAAAAGACGTCCTTTTGAGATGCTTTGGGAGTCCCTTTGCTTGAATGGTATTGTCAGCAATGGTGGTTGAGATCAAAGGGCGTCCTTCTTGAGACCCTCAACTTGATAAACCCAAGAGCCTTCTCAAGTATTCTCTTGTCCTTATTCATACACCCGGTGGGAGGCCACACGAATAATCACAACACAAGGAAGAAAATAATTTTGTTGCCCCACTCACTAGAATTTTCAAAAATTCTAAGAGAAAAAATAATGTTATTGAAGTCTTGTATCATCTCATATTTATAGTGAGAATACAAAATCTTGAATATCTAATATTTCAAATCTTGATTATCATTAATATCAAATATTCTAATCTTGATAATCTTGAATACTAAAATATTCAATTCTTGACATTCTTTTCCTTCAAGATTTTCGAAAAAAAAAACAATATACATATAATACCTATGAGATCTTGATTTTATTAGATATTCTTGTATTCAAGATACATATCTATTTTTCATAAAATCTCTCACTAATTATATATATATAAATTTTGAAAATTAATATAATTGGGCCCAAAAAATATTTCTTTTATTTTAATCACCTTATTCATTGTTGGACATTTAATTGGGCTACTTGAGGGGCCTTTAGGAGAATTAAGATTGGACCTTCCAATGGGTCTTGAATTCTAACATTGAGCCCAATGTCATTCAACCCATTAACATTAATCTCACTCCACTATAGGATTAATGTTGCACTACCCATCTTAACCCATATTACAATCATATGGCTCCCGGTCATTATTTCCCGTGTTTAAGATTCTCTTGTCCATTAATTAATCAAGCCACTGAACGATTTAATTAATTTAACATCTTATCCTTGGAGTAAGGACAACTCTTCTTTATCATCATACCGGAAACAAATTCCACTTGCAGGATTTAGTATGACGAACATTTAGAGCCCACCAATGGGACTAATCATGCAAGACTCTCCAAGCACACGTTCATCTGTATTAAATCTTAGCAACTGTCATGTTCTCAATGGCGTCACCCAAGATGCAAAGTATTGAGTCTCATTGACTCTCTACCCATAACAAAATAAAGTGCCACGCACGGATCACACACAGTCCTATTTAAGGGACAGAGGTTTAGAAATAAACAACCACTGAGGTCTAATTCTTCATCCCATAAATCAGTACAGAAGAATTACCTCTCTGTAGGTCCTCTTCAATGCATCATCATGCACTAGTGCAATCCCTTGGTCAAGATAAGCCAATCTGGGATCTACACATCAACCGTTTACCAATGGGGTGTTCAAAATCCCATCTAGGTTTTGAATTTAGTACTTGTTACAAGAAACTGATAATGTGATCTTGCTGTGAGTTATTCGGGGATCACCACATTTATCTATAGTGTAACTTGTACTATTATACGAACAGATTGCAATAAATAAATAACATTCATATTTATCTAAAGCACAGTGATAAAAGATTTATTTCAGATAAAGCTCAAAGATTCCGTTTAGTTATACAAAGTAAAAGCATACTTTCTAGTATAACCCTAACAATACTCGAGAATATGGGCTACATTATACTAGATATCCAGCTGTAATTGAAGGTTATAGCGATGCTAATTGGATATCGGACATAAAGGACTCAAAGTCTACAAGTGGATACATCTTCACTTTAGGAGACACATCCATATCTTGGAGATCTTCTAAACAAACGGTGATATAAAGATCCACCATGGAATCGGAGTTTATTGCTCTAGATAAATGTGGTGAAGAAGCCGAATGGCTTAGGAATTTTTTAGAAGATATTCCGAAATGGACGAAACCAGTGCCACCAATTTGCATTCATTGTGATAGTCAATCTGCAATTGGTAGGACACAAAGTAATCTATATAATAGTAAGTCTAGACATATTCGTCGTAGACATAATACCATTAAACAACTACTCTCAACTGGGATTATCACAATAGACTATGTAAGGTCTAAAGATAACATAGCGGATCCGTTAACCAAAGGGTTAAATAGAGAGTTAATTTTATAGTCATCTAGAGAAATGGGTCTTAAAGCCTTAGAAAAATGAGTGGAGATGAAGGAAAGCCTTACCTAAATGATTGGAGGTCCCAAGAAATAGGTTCAAAAGGACAACCTAATTGTCTAACTCAAAATTATTGTTTTGTGGGGGATAATCTAATTAAACCCTAAAAACACACATTGCCTAAAAGATGTTACAGTGAAGTGGTATGAGGATTAGCAAATGGCTCTTAATGATTTGAGAAGAGCTTGAGATACTCTTAAAAGAATCACCTATGTGTGAGAGAAGTGAGGCCGCTTCGAAGGGAATACTATAAGACATATTCCTAAAAACTCTTGCAGAACCAGGCGATGTTCATGGTCGAAACGAACATACTCATGAGAACTGAGAGTTGTTAGGAAGAACTTGAGTGAGTTACACCATCGTTTACACTAATGGTTGATAGTTCAAAGATATCACGTCTACTATTCAATTAGTAAAGTAAGTGTACTTTCACAAGGGAATGTTCAAAGGGTAACACCTACCTATCCTTTTCAAGCTTCTAACGTCGCTATATATCACCAAAAACCTTTTTTTGGTATCTATATCAATTTCCATTCATGTGGGGGATTGTTGAAATTTGTGCTCCTCGAAGAGAGCTTCGATTCGATATATTACTCGCCCAATTCCGATATTGGGTGAATGAGAAATTGAATTTTTAAGTTTGTTGTAACAAATGAGAAATGAAGGGAAAGACTTAAAGTCTTGTTCCACATTGGAAAATTGTTGTTGAGGATGGGAAAGAAGGGAAAGGCTAAGAGCCTTGTCCCACACTGGAAAATTGTTATTGAAGAAGTGAGTTTATAAGGAGAAACCCATCCTTAGCTTGCAAGAAAGTAATGGGGTTATGCTCCTCTACACTTTACGCG
Source organism: Prunella vulgaris (assembly GCA_026898435.1). Lineage (NCBI taxonomy): Eukaryota > Viridiplantae > Streptophyta > Magnoliopsida > Lamiales > Lamiaceae > Prunella > Prunella vulgaris. Next base: position 261,244 of record JAPKLY010000434.1, on the reverse strand, counting down.
TGCGCGTAGGGGGGGTGCAAATCATGGCCGAATTTGGCCTAAAAACCTCAAACTTGTGTGTGGGCGCGTCCTGCGGACACGAATGTCACAACGATTTGGTGGCGGCCTGACAAGCTAATTTTTGCATGCTGACTTGACTCCCATCCTGACCTGAGTCCGGATCAGCCTAACCTGACTAAGTCAGGGTCATCCTGAGAGGCGTTTTTCAGGTCTGCTGAGATTTCAAAATCTCTACACGTTTTGAAACTTAAAAAACCTGTTTTAATGCAATTAATTCAGACATTTTTTCGGTTACGGTCAAAACCATTTGTGGGTCTTTATGGTCATACTTCAACAGTCATTTTTTGAATACTATAAATAGTATTCTTATGTGTTGCAAGAAACACAAGAATATCAAAATATACAATATTTGAGTGGAAAAATATCCAGATACTTTCCGGCAACCTACCACTTACTTTTGTCCTAATATTCCGCTAAATTTTTTGTTCTTACTCCGGTGATTTACGAACAATATCTCGGTTCGATTTAAGTAAGATATTGTGCTATATCGTTGCTTTTTATCGTTGTATCCTGGGAAACAAGTGTCCCAAATATTCACTAAGCACCTAGAGTGAGGGGCATATTTTGTTTTAAGGAAATCGTGTTCCTCACGAGCCTCGATTCTCCTTTTATTTTTTATTATTATTTTCAGCCATCGTGCACTATATTCCTACAAGGGGCACCACTTTTAATGGCGCCCATTGCAGGGGTGTGTGTGTGTGTGTGTCAACGGGGTGGGGTAGGGGTGGGGGTGGTGTCAGCGGGGTGATGGGGCGTCGTTGTTGATGACACCCTTATTTATGAACAGTGAGGGTGCCGTTGACAATGGCGCCCCTGCTTATTTCCGTAAACAATCCAAAATCCACCATATATAGATAAATCATTTTAAGCAATACAATATTCGAAAATATTCACTCAATTGAATAGAATGTGTTATATTAGTATAAATAGGAATTGAATGTTACTCAGAATATTCTATGATTGTAACTACCTATCTAATGAATCCATTGTAACAAACTAACAGAATAAGTTAAGCTGTAATGTTGAGTAGATCACACACATGGATGTAAGTATGCATATGTGTGGTACAAAAATGTAGAGGAAGTGTTACTATAACATAGTTAGAATGAGATCCATTAGATGATCACACACCATACTCCCTCAATATCTTTGCAAAATTATTTCGTGTTTATTTATTTTAAATATAAAATTTGTTGAAACAAATATGTTAATTTAATAAAAATGACACTTTAAAATTGAAAGGTTGAAAAGAAATTAACAGTACAAATTGACACATATATTATGAAATGCAAAATATCTATAAACTAATTTCATCATGAACTCGTTTGTGTAAACATGCACTAATATATTTATGTCATAGAAAAATATTTTGATAAGATGATACATATATATATATATATATATATATATGTATATATATTATTTTAATGTATTAAAATTTACTGTAAATATTTAAATATATTTTTACAATTTAATATAGAAATTAAAATATATTTTTGAAATATATATAAAAAAGCACTAATATATTTAAAACATATTTTGAACATGCACTAATTTTTTTTATGTTTATATATGAATTAAAAATAAAAACTTAAATATATTTTTAATTACATTTGACACTAGCTCGTTATAATTAATGGTAAAAATGAATTTAAAATTATAAATAAATTCAAATTATGTGCATGTGCCCGTAATCATATATTGTTTTGTATACAATGTGAATTAGCACTTAAACTGCAATTTAAAATGAATGTATTTGCTCTGATTCCACACCGATTCAAGAACACACAAATTGAATATTTAAGATGGAGAGAATTAATTTGAATTCAAAATAACTGTTTAGGTTGGAAAGGTACATTTAGTCATACAAATATGATATTTCATCATATATTATTAATTACAAAACGGTCAAGCATACCCTTTCTACCCAACTATAATCTGCTCATTTATATACACCTTTTTTAATTAATAAAATATATAACTAATAATCCCTCAATCATCAAATTAATTTTCACTTTTTTATATAATAAAAATTTAATCTCCACTATATTCTCATTTTTCTCTTATTTTATCTATCATTTTAATATAATACTATTTTTATTAAATTTTATGCGAACTATAAAAGGGAATTTTTTTTTATAGAATGAGAATTTTCAAAACAAATTTTACATATACTCCCTCCGTTCATGATATTTAGTCTACCTTAATTGTGGACGGTTATTTAGAAAAAAAGTTGATGTTGATGTGTAAAAGTGAGTGTATTAGTATAAAAATTGTTAATTATTAATAAAGTATTTGATGTGATGTGTAAAAGTGAGTATATGTGTATAAAAAATAAAAATAATGATTGAAAATTTTCCATTTTGGGTAGGTAGACTATTTATTGTGGACGGCTATTTAATGCAGCGTTGACTAATTTTCATGGACGGGTGGAGTATTATATTGCATATGTAATAATATTTTATTTATTATTCCCTCTCTCCCGTAGGAATTTGCACCCTACGAGACGAAATATTTTTTTAAAAAAAATGTATTTTATATATAAAGTAGTGGCATATGGATAAATATATGAATAGCTTTATGAATGTGCACATAAATCAATATTTTTTATTTCAGTAGTGTGTAAATTTATATGAAACGTACAAATAAGGAAAATGTGCAAATTTTCTACAGTATTGAATGAGTATTGATGGAGATATGTATAATACAATGTGCAAACCACATCGTGTTTGATAGTAATTAAAAAGACGACAGGAATGGTCCGATGGATGATAACGGAGAGAGAAATAATTTGAGTCGCAAATCCTAAGACGCAACGCAACCATTGGCATTTGCCAATGGTCAAGTCATGCTCCTCCGCCCCATTATTAATGCAATCCTACCCCATTCGCTATTTACATATTTGGAATTAGGACTTCTGGACCTTTATTTTATTTAAATCGAAAATTAATTTTTTTATTTTATGTTTCGTCCACATTTAAAAATATATGTAAATTATAATATCATAACTTTTTTATATTTATTTGTTTTATTTTCTACTTCACTCATTTATATTACAATAAAGTAATATAGCATTCTTCATATTAATTTAATAACTAATATAAAATAAAAAATAAACCTCTTGTGCATTAAATGCATTGCATAATTTAAATATATTTTTAAAAATTTATACTTATTAATATTGAAAAATTACACACCTATTATTAATAAAATTTTAATTTTTAATAATAATTAAATTTAGTGCATACAATACTATAATTGAAGTAAAATATTTCATCAAAATCTTAAAAACGAAATATGCGCATTCAATAATTTTAAAATTATAACCGCAAACAACCACAAATTCCGAAACATAAAATATTTCATCAAAATCAAAATCTTAAAAAAGAAATAGTACGTGCATTCAATAATTTTAAAATAATAACCACAAATTCCGAAACAATAATACTATAATATTTCTAAAATATTTGCTTGATTTAATTATTAGTAGTAGCAATAAAATACGGTAAATACCGGGAGCGGATCCCCTCCATGTGCGATTTCCTCCTAAAATACCAGGTTGAAAAACGTTTTCCCTGCGCACTTGTTTCCACACTCACTTCGCTGTCCTTACCAGGCGCCGCTCGCCCCCCACTCTCAACATTTTCGTTTTCAGGTTTTTTTATGGAATGTTGTTTCCGATTACCAAATCAAATCTTCGGATGAAATATATTTTGACTGTATCATCAGGAGATACTTCATCAATTGTTCCCGAAAGTTACTGTTGAAATTCGCCGATTGATGAATGCGGTCGTTTTTCTTGACCTATGCTTTTTTCTTGGATTTTCAGGTTCTTTGCTTCTGGTTGTTCTTCTCCCTGGCGGTGGTGGTGGAAAGAGTTGAGCATTCGGCTCTTTCTTCTTCCGCGGACTAATTAATTCCAAATTTATTTGTCGAAATTTTTCTCCGCGATTGTGCGGTTAATTAATTTCTATACTGAAATACGCATTTACTATGGCGACAACATTGCATTTATGTGGAGTCAAAACGCCTAACCTGTGTTGCTCTGAAAGGGCTTCTTGCGTTCAGCCTATTCGGAGGCAGCAAATTTTTCAGTTTGCGGTATCCCTGCCTTCAGTTGCTGCTCAAAGTTTGCCGTTGAATGGATTATGCGGGACGGTTGGGCAGAGATTCAGATGTGCGGTTGGTGAGGTTGATTTGCTCGAAAGGAATGATACTCGAAACTATGATTCTGAACGTGCTGAAGAGGAGTTGACGTGTGTGATGAAATTCGGTGGTTCATCTGTTGCTTCCGCTGATAGAATGAGGGAGGTAGCTGATCTGATTCAGAGTTTTCCAGAAGAGAGACCTGTTATTGTTCTTTCTGCCATGGGGAAAACGACTAACAAGCTTTTGACGGTACACTTCTGGCTATGCTTTTGCATCTCCTTTATTAAATTTGTTTTTGTCTTCTGATGAGCCTCGTATGTTAGGCTGGAGAGAAGGCTGTTAGTTGTGGTGTTTCAAATGTGTCTGATCTTGAAGAGTTGGCCTTCATCAAGGATTTGCATATGAGGTTTGTGCCTTTCTTAATTCTTGCGGTTCTATTTTCTGATTCTTTCATGGGAATGTTTTTTCCGAATCAGTTCTGCTTCGTTGTGCCAGGACTGTAGACGAGCTTGGCCTGGATTCGTCAGTTATATCTAGTGAGCAACACTTACTCTATAAAATTCGATTTTATCAGATTCCATTCCTTGGATTCTATGCTTAAGCGTCATTTAGATGGTGGTGATAACTAATATTTTCTCTAGAAAGGAGTTCAGTTAACCTACATGTTCACCTTTTGGTCATTTTACTCACAAAAGCTCACTGACTTTCATACTGCATGTGCGTTGGCTGTTTTACTTGATACTTATAGCACATTTCAATGCTTTCACTCTCTTTTAAAGTGATTACTTTATGCTGTTTGGTGAAAGCCCTATGGATAAGGCTGCTGTCTTCTTTATTTTGCTGAACTCTTCTGTTCCGTAATTGCTTCCAATTGCCAGTTTCATCTGTTTATGATTGCACCTTTGTTGCTAAACAATTCTGCAGAGCACCTGTTCGAGTTGGAACAGCTTCTGAATGGAATTGCTATGATGAAAGAGATGACCCCAAGGACTAAAGATTACATAGTATCTTTCGGGGAGTGCATGTCCACAAGGATTTTTGCTGCCTATTTGAATAAAATTGGCGTAAAAGCTCGACAAGTATGGCTTATGTTTCTTCCACCTTTTAATTTCGTGTTTCTTCCACCTTTTAGCTATCTAATGACCAATTAAATTGGAACTGTTTATTTTTTATAATAATTTACTAGTAATTAAAGCCTAAGATCTGATGAAAAATCAATCCTTCAAGTTCTCAGTAGTAAACAATATGAGGGTGATTATGTTTAACATTGAGCAGTTATCACCTATGATACACGGATTCTTCTAAAAATATTATAATGCAGTATCGGATTCGCACCTGCCCCCTAAAAGGGGTAAGATTCTTCAATTCTCGTGCTGGATTCTCCACGTGGCGAATCCAGCTATCATATTCTCGAATTCAGCTAACGGATTCTCGAATCCACTACACGAATCCTATTTATAAGCATTAAATATATTATTTAAATTGAATTTTATTGTTTCGTATAATTTAAATTGATAGTGTGACACTCGTTTTAGATTGAATTTACTACTATGATTTATGTATTGAACTATTGTAACTCGAATTGATATTTTTTTTTACATAATTATATTATATTATTGAATTTACTCAAATTTTAGGTGATAAATAATATAAATGATTTATAAAAATTTTATAAAAAATATATTTTTTAGATATTATATATAATAAAATATAAATAAATAGACGTATCCTTAACGAATCGCACCCTAATTTTTTAAAAAACTCGTATCGTATCGCACCCTCATCTGTGTATCCGCACCCGTGTAACATAGGTTATCACTTATCAACACCATCTAGATGAGTGTCAACGTCTAACACACTTTACAAATCCACCAAGACTGACTGATTTCATTTTCATCTGACATTACTAGTTCTTCCGTAAACCGACTTGATCTCTTTGCATGTTTTACTGAGTCGAACACATATATTCTATCTGTTACTGTAGAATGACATGAGTAGTAACAAAATTGCTTGGAAATTTTTTTAAAAAAAAGTTTTGCTTCCTCTGCATGATTAACGGACAATTAAATATTGTATTGATATCTATATATATTTGATTGTTTTCTTTCTTGTCACTTGTCAGCTTTTTTTATTTGATTTATCTTAAGCCAAAGAAAATCTTTGGGCTTTTACAAATCAATTGTCATAATTCCTGGTAATTGACTATTTCTTGAATTATATGTCATGCATTTTGATTTTTGGACCATGTGAAGTACATTCTTGAAATGCATTGACAGATATTTTGTGATTGCTATTAAAATTCAATTGCTAGCATTTAGAGAGCAACATTTTCAATCACACCGTTCTTATGGGTTTGTTATAAAATCTGTTAGTAATTCTTTTGTTGAGTAATCAGGTTCACTACGGCCTTCTCTTTTGCTTCTCGCTATAAGAGTACCTATAAGCAAATCATGTTATTGTATAACTGCAACATTTTGCATTTCTTTGCAGTATGATGCCTTTGAAATAGGTTTCATAACAACTGATGATTTCACGAATGCGGATATTTTGGAAGCAACATATCCAGCTGTTGCAAAAAAATTGAATGGAGATTGGATTAGTGATCCTGCTATTCCTGTTGTGACTGGTTTCCTTGGGAAGGTTGCTTCCTTGCTGGTTCCCATGCACTTTATATTTTAATGCATTTGATGACATAATGACCTAACAATTTTTAACTGTAGGGTTGGAGAAGTTGTGCAGTGACCACTCTGGGAAGGGGCGGTAGTGATTTAACTGCCACAACAATTGGCAAAGCATTGGGTTTAAGGGAAATCCAGGTTAGCCGTGTTGATTTACTTTCTTGTTCTGCAATCCCTTTCAATCAATTTTGAATTTGTACTTTATTCTCAGATATTTTAGTTTTGTACTAATTTTATTTCATTATCAAGAGAAACACTCGCATTTGTGCATCTTCCAGAGAATCCTAAATTATAATTTTTTCTATTTTATCAAGTCTTGGAGTTATCTTCATGCTGAATGATGAGATAATTCAAAATGTATTCATTTGGATGTTGTAATGTTAAACTGTTCTATCCTTTGTAGGTCTGGAAAGATGTGGATGGTGTTTTGACCTGCGACCCTAATATATATCATCATGCAGCACCTGTGCCTTATCTTACTTTTGATGAAGCAGCTGAACTTGCTTATTTTGGTGCTCAGGTATCATTTGAACCTCTCAAAATCATTTCCTACTGACTGTATTATAAATTTCACTTTCATGTTGCAAACCAAAGTCAATGAATTTTAGTATCACTGATTCTTTGGGTCTTGACTGAAGTTCCAACTGGTTCGATAATTTCACTGTTTTCAGAATCATCCCAACTCCAAGGAAAATGCTAGATAAAAAAGTTAAAGAATTTTTTGCTGATATATTTAATTACTTTTTGCCACTTCATAGGATGTTTTTCATCAAGAGAACTATTCTAATGTTGCTCTCAATTCTTATGCATCCAATTAAATGAAGTTGCATTTTTCAGGACTTCCTTATGAGAACATGCTCCTCACTAGTTTTGTGGCTATGATTACTTAGTAAGGTTCTCTTTTTGCCATGGTATGTTGCATCACAAAGTTAATCTGTTTCTTTGCGTTAAAAGGTCCTCCATCCACAGTCCATGAGACCTGCTAGGGAAGGTGACATTCCTGTGCGAGTGAAGAACTCTTATAATCCGAAAGCTCCAGGAACCCTTATTACTCGGACAAGGGACATGAGCAAGGTTAGCTTAATAATTATGTTAAGAGACAAAAAGTTAATCAATAAAATTGTGGAGCACTTAATTTTCTTGTGCATTTTCAGGCTGTACTTACTAGCATTGTGTTGAAACGGAATGTCACAATGTTGGATATTGCTAGCACAAGAATGCTTGGTCAATTTGGTTTTCTTGCTAAGGTCAAGCACTGCACAAATTCAATTTACCTGATTGCAACTACCATCATTGTAATTACCCTGTTTCCTAAATCCTAATGCAATTCCCTTAATATTGTGCTGTTTTCAGGTTTTTGCTATTTTTGAGGATTTAGGCATATCTGTTGATGTTGTTGCCACTAGTGAAGTGAGTATATCATTGACGTTGGACCCTTCCAAGCTTTGGAGTAGAGAACTTATTCAGCAGGCAAGCGTATGGCATCAGACTTCATTTTTCCACTAAATATCTCAAGTCTAAATGATTTTCCCATTTCAATTGCCACCATTGATACAGACTTCATTTTTCCACTAAATATCTCAAGTCTAAATGATTTTCCCATTTCAATTGCCACCATTGAATCGCCTCAAGTTTTTCTTATCTCTGAGCACATGCTTTTTCACTGTGTTTTAAATCTGTCACTTTCCCAAGTTAGTTTGTATTGTTTCAAATTTTTGAATGTAATTTGTGTTTCCATTCCTTCCTAATCAGGAACTAGATCATGTGGTGGAAGAACTAGAAAAAATTGCAGTTGTAAATCTTCTACAGAACAGATCTATCATCTCTTTAATTGGAAACGTTCAGAGGTCCTCACTGATACTAGAGAAGGTAATCAGCCTTAATTCTAAACATTTAATTTCGGTTGAATTATATGGAATAGTTTTCGTTCATTATGTTGTTTATGATAATAGGCTTTCCATGTGCTTCGAGCCAATGGTGTGAACGTTCAAATGATATCGCAAGGTGCTTCAAAAGTCAATATATCTTTGATAGTAAATGACAGCGAAGCAGAACAATGTGTTAGGGCTCTTCACTCTGCCTTCTTTCAGAGTGATCTTTTAGTGTCTGAAAATGGCTCCCTAATGTCTTGATTCCATATTGCTATTCTTCATCAACTTAATCGTAACTGAGTCTACGACTTCTTAGCTAGCTTTTGTTGGTTACTTTAGTTGGGTATCTCAAAATTTGATTATTGTATTGTAGGATCTATTTGTTATATGCGATCAAAATGATTTATGATAAATTTATCATGAAATTATGTTTAAGTATTAAATATTTGATTACGAGTAACAACTAAGATATGATACCATTGATTTTGAGTTTGGTACTCTTGATCAAATATTTTATACTTTAAAACAGTTTTATAATAAGTTTATCATGAATAATTTTTATGCAAAATTTTGTTATGAAACAATAGGCAGTTATTGTAAGGCAGATTCATTCCACATATATTCTTAGATCTTATATTTAATGGTGTTGTGAATGGGACGATTTTTTTATAGTCAGCTAATGATCCTAATTTACATGGCAGTTGGTTTTAACCATTTGAGTTATTCCATTTAAAATATTGTTTAGGCTATGTTTGATTAGGATTTAGTGTCTGAGAAGTTACAATTTTTAAATTATTAAATGTAAAATTCTCGATAAATAGTAAAAATATATGTTTGTTATGAGAATTTGGTAGGATAAAATTTTGTTTTATGTCAAACTATTGTTTAATGATTATTGATATTGTATTATTTTAATGTATTGTGTAAGATTGAGTAAAAATGAAAATGAATGGGTAAAGAAAAAATGAAAATGAATGTGTAAGAAAAAATGGATAAATCCCAAAACAAATGCAACATAGCTTATTGATTATTTCCGTTAATGTTATTAATGAATTTGTTTCTCTGGATGTTCTTTTAGAGTTTCAAAAATCAAAATTTGAAATTTTAAACCATTTCAAGTTCAAAATTTTAGAAATCGATTTTAAAAAGTCATCATCACCACATTCTACATTTACTGCTACATAATTTTCATATTATTAATAAAAAAATATTAATTCTTATGAAAAAATTTGCGGGTTACATATATATATATATATACATAATTTATTATCAAATTATTTATTTATTATATTGTTGTTACTATGATTGTGAGCAAATTGATTTATATAAAGAAATTTTCAAAACAATTTAGCAAAATAGGGAAGAAAATATAGGCTTTAGCAATATAAAACTAGTCAGTACTTGGGTGTCTGCAGTACCTATTAGTGACATGGCCAACATCAATTGTTTTTGCCTAGAAAAACGTTCCAATCAATTATGAGGGAGCCGACTGAGGGAGACTATTTCTAGACCAATGCGACGACTCCTCCATAACGAGTTGTTGAACACTAGAAGATATCTCTCTCATTAATTTTTTCTACACATACACATGATAGTGTAGAGAGTTATGTAAAATATAATTGCACATTACTAAAGAAGGATGAGAAATATAATTATGCACATTACTCTCTGCACCAACATGTGTATTTGTACAAAATATTAATGAGAGAGATGTCTTCCAGTGTTCAGCAACTCGTTATGGAGAAGGCATCGTATAGGTTTAGAAATAGTTTCCCCCATGCGGCTCCTTTATGACCAAATGGAATATTTTTTTAGGTAAAAGTATTTGATGTTAGCTATTTCACCAATCGGTATTGTAGGTGCCGACTGGATTCCAATCGGACACCCAAAGTACCGACTAGTTTTATATTGTTAAAGCTCATATTTTCTCCCCTATTTTGCTAAATTGTTTTTAAAATTTCTTTATATAAATAAATTTGCCTAAGATCGTGATTAAGAGATAAATAGATAGGAATTTGAACTAAACATTGTAAACACTAAATAACTCGAGGATTTGTCTATCGTTGTATTGCAAGGTCTAGGACTTAATGTAGGTGCTTGTATTACTTAGATGATAGGAAAAAAATGTTGATTGCAGTGAATACAAGAGCTTGTATATGTGTGTATGTCTATGAGCGTCTCTATATTATGGTTATGAGAAGTCATATTTATACACTCTGTATTGAATGAGATGAAGCCAAATGGAACGTGCTCCTAAAGTTAATATAGCCATGATGGTGGTGGTGTTGCCCTAAACTGCTGTAAAGTGGAGTCTTCTTCATCCAATAGTCTGGTGTCACATAGGAGAATATTCAGTCGAATCGTACTATGTGTCAAGCTAGATGAGATACTAGAATAGCGGACATGATTCATTTCTTGATCCTTTCGTTCCGGGCAGCTCGATACTTCGGGGGCTCGCCAAAGGCTGATTTCTGGAGCTTGGAGCTCGAAAGCTCATTGGTGGTTGCTTGAGCTCGGGACCAGCTTGGATGGACACTCGATATACCCATGAGCTCCCTCGACCTCATGCGAGATGATTTGGGCTTTCCCGAGCTCCGGGTATGCTCGGGGCTAAGTGTGGGAGCTCGTCTGAGCTTCTCTTTGCTCGTTCTCTTAGTGGACTAGATTCTATTTACAGACTTGGCTTCGGATTTGGGCTTAGGTCTAGATATAGGCACAATCGTGCCACAATATATATACATATTATTTATTATATATAAATAATTTATTATCAAATTATTTATTTCTTATATATAGAAATAATTTACTATATGTACACACAATTTCTATATTATTTATTATCAATTTAAATTATTTAAAGTTATTCATTATCAAGTTTATTTATTTTTTTTAAATTATTTATATTATATTTATATAATTATTTATTATATATTGCAAATTGCAAAATGTATAATCAATACACAATTTTTCAATCATTACCTCACTAACAATAATAAAATAATGAGTAAGTCTCATGTGAACACAAGTTCACATGAACTTATATCCCTGTCATATATAATTACTATCACTGTTAGGCAAAGTATTATGTGAATGATACACACATTAAATTTTACGGTGAACAACAATTTATTCAAAATATTTTGAGATTTGATTATTTTAGAGATAAATGACATAAAATACGGTATATGAACTAACACGACAATGTATATAAACTAACACCACACTATATATGAATTAACACCACACGTAGTATACCATAGTGAATGAACTAAAATCATATTGTATATGAACTAACATCACACTGTATATGAACTAAGACTTCACTGCATATGAATTAACACTACACACCGAACTGTGTGTTACTGCGTGAAATAAAATATGTCGTTCATGAAATTATTACGGTGAGTATTACTCACATATTACCTACTCTCACTGTTATAAAATATGCTTGATTATCTTAACACTGATATTGTATATGCATAATAGTGATAGTTGATAAAACCGAGTTCACTACAACTTTTTCTCTAAAATAATATATCATTGTTGGGAGAAATCCTAGCAGTCTCCTGCCTTGTATCCGAGTTGCACCCAAGTCCACTCGCTCGATTAAAGGTATAGTTGTGTGTCACCCGTCGCACTAAAGTTACATATGGGTTAAGAGAAATAAAGTAGCGCCTCACTACAAATCCGAGCTTTTATTCTATTAGCAAGCACTTGATCCTACAATTGCTATCAGAGTACTAGTCACGGGTTCGAGTCTCCCATGGCACAAATAGTGGTATGCTTGGCTTCAAGTTAGGCTACTACTAGAGGGGATTGTTAGGAGAAATCCTAGCAGACTTCTGCCTTTGAGACGAGTTGCACTCGAGTCCACTCGATCGCTCGATTAAAGATATAATTGTATGTCGGCCGTAGTGCTGAAGCTAGATATGAATTAAGGGAAATAAAGTAGCACCTCAATATAAATATGAGCTTTTAGTCTACAATCTTCATCATTAAAAAGTATTATTTGATATAAAGTTTCATACACTTCTCCATATCTATACCAAACTAAATACAAATTTATTATTAATAGAAGAATTAATTACCTACATATACAACCAGGTGGGTTAGCTCACCTGGCCACCGGGCTCCTCGCTTGAGTAAGTGACCTGGATTCGATTACCTACATAGAGAGGGAAGAGAGAGAGTGAAAAGGGAAAAGAGAGGGGGAGCGAAAACTGAAGATCACTGCTAGAGGCTAGAGAAGGAAAAAAAAGAGGGGGGAAGAGAGGGAAAGGGAGGCACATCTCCGCCGCCGCCTCCATGATCATTGCCGCCATCAATGTTCAATCAGTAAGGATTTAGGAACTTTTTTTTTCTGTGTGTTGCTCTTAGTTAATTTTTTAGGAATTTCAGTTTTAAGATTTTGAGTTGGAATAACTAATTTTAGGGTTTGATTTCAGTTTTTGGGTTTTTATATTGGATTTGTGGAATGAGAATATTGTTTTATATACTAAAAAATATTTTTAGGCAGTTGTACAATATTTTTGGACGGTTGTTCAATATTTTAGGCGGTTGTACAATTTTAATAGGCGATTGTACAATTTTTTTTAGTCGTTTATTTAGTGCAGAATGTATGAGAAATGTATATGAATATATGTTGAGTGTAATTTATAGTGCTTGTTCAATAATTTTTTTTAGGCTTGAAATGTATATGAATATACAAATTTTTTTTAATGTTATGATGAATGTATTATGTGTGTTTGATGTTTTGATGTTTATTTTTTATGTTTTTGATATTTTTAATGTGTTGATGAATGTATTATTTTTAAATTCAATCATTTGAATTTAAATTTAAAATTGCAAAAAAAAAAAGTACAAATTATAATTTTGGGGGAGAAATGGTTTATGATTGTAGCTTTGAACAATTCACCCTATAAAATTTGCTTCATTCATTTTTTTGGCCCAAATTATATGCACTCACTTTAAAATAATATTAATTTTAGAAGTATATTGAATAAAAAATATACCTCATTACCTTACTCCACAATAAAGAATGCATCCACCCAATACTTTCGGAGAAAATTCCGATTGAAACAAAAATTTAAAAAACTACCAAAATTTTAGGGATGTCAATGGGGCGGGTTCAAACCCGAACCCGTCCCGTACAGGTAGGGGTGGCAAAATGGGCCCGACCCATATTGACCCATATTTCAGGCCAGGCTGGGCCTAAAAATAAGCGGCCCGAAATGAACCGGACCTATTTGACCCGGCCCAGTAGGCCCGGTGGGCCGGCTGGGCTCGGGCTCGGGCTTGGCCCGAAAATAACCTTGGCCCGATTTTTTTTTATTATGCAACCAAAGACAAGTTACCAAACTACCAATACAATAATACAAAGGCCCAAAACAATTACCCAAACCATGTTATATAGATTAAACTTGTGTGCTTCCACTTTTAATTCCTTAATTATATATATATAAAATATGATACCTTAACTGGGAACTCTTACAGATTCATTAATTATATATATAATTAGATTCCTTAATTGGAGACTCTTTGATTAAATTCATTAATTATATATATAACATGATTCTTCGAGTGTGTTTTCTGTTAGATTTTTATATGTTTGTTTCCTTAATTAGATTTCTACTGTTTCCAGGTTTATTAATTATATATATATATATATATATATATATATATATATATCATTTGTGTGTGTTTCCTATTAGATTTCTACTACTAAAATATGTGTTACATAATATTTTTATTATTTTTACATACTAAAAATATTAAATATAAATAATATTTTATAAATTTAATTATTAAAATAATGGGCCATTTTGGCCCGGTGGCCCGCATAGGGCCAGACTGGGCCATTAAAATGAAGGCCCGACCCGACTCATAAAATACGAACAGCCCGGTGGACCAGTGCTGGGCCGGCCCGGCCCATTTTCCACCCCTACGTACAGGCCGGATAAAAACCCGATCAAACGGGTCGCGGGGCGAATTTGAACCAGTTTGACCTAAAACCCGCCGGATTTGGGACGGGTCCTGGTATTAGGTGGACCCGCTCCGCATATAATATAAATATATATAATTAAA
>JAPKLY010000434.1:229265-246302 GCA_026898435.1 Prunella vulgaris | reverse complement strand
TTATACATATATAATAATTAAATGAATACATCATATTATTATTATATATGTATAACTAAATATATGAAAATTAGGCTATTAATTAATATCTTCATTAAAATATTAGATTAGATATGCCCATAAGTCACGAACAGAGGTTGTACAAGAGGAACATTAATTGATTTTATCATTTTAATTTTCAATGAACAATATATGTATGATTTTAAATATTTAGATTTAATATGTTGAAACTTGAAATAGACTATTTCGTGTATTTATTGTTATGTAAATCATTCAAAAGCATATAGATATTATATTTAAAATTTTAGATATTTTTTAATACATTTGATATGTATAATAAAAATAAGTAGGTAGGCGGGTCGGGGCGAATAAAACTCGCCTGGTTCACGGAGTGGGGCGGGTCCCGGGTCCAAAAATTTTCTAGCGGGACGGGTCCTGGGATAGGTCAAACCTGTCACAGACCTGCCCCGTTGTCATCCAAAATTTAAATACTTTTTAATAATTAATTGAAAGAACAATTAACTCCCAATAATTTTTGAAAAAATACCATTGTTTAATTTTTTGAAAAACCAAATCCAAAAAAAAAAAAATCCTTTTCGACTTCTTTTTGTTGAAAAACATGTTTTGGGAAAAATTATTGAACAATACAAAATATTTGAAAAAAAAATCAAAAATATTTTTTGAAATACACAAAAAAGCATTAAAAATAAAATTCAAAAAATGTAGATGAGAAAATAAAGATGAAAAAAAAAATAACAAATGTTATTTTATAAATCCAGAATCAATTTTTTAAAAAAAAAAAAAGTAAATCTGCAGTTGACTGAAGACATAAATGAGATTTCGGTGTGGAGAAGGCGTGGAATGAGGGAAAGGAGGAAAAGAACAAATGGAAAGGGGCACAGAAGTGAAAGTATGGACGGCGATGCACAAATTGAAGAAAACTAAAAAGTTTTAGATGGTGATGAATAGCAGAAACAAATCGCGAAAAAAACAAATAAAGGATGGGCAGTGAAGGAGTACATGAGAAGAGGGTGTGAGGGGAGGGGAGGGGAGGGAGAAACATATTTGTATGAGGGAGGGAGAGAGAAGTTTAGGGTTTGAGGGGGTAAAAGTAATAATTTGAGGTGGTTGTACTAATTTTGAAGAGTGTGTATTCATCAGATGAGTGTAATACTAATTGATGTGGTCTGGGCCATTTTTTTATTCCATCCAACCACCTCCACCGGAACATAAACAAAGGCCCATGTTATTGACACTAGCTACTTTGAGAAATACACTACTATTAATATGTTCGACATTTTTTTTTTCAAAATTTTTACAAATTTTCGGCAAAAATTTTCATTTTTACACTAGGTTTGAAAAAAATTGCCAAAAAAATTAAAGAATTAAAAAAAATATTTACCGAACAAAGGGTAGTGTATTTTCCAAAAAAATAGTGTATTTATCCGGGTAGTGTATTTACAAAAAAAACTGGGCCGTAAACAAAGACTGCCTTCACAAATAAAGAAGCCCAAAAGAATAATGGCCCATCGACCCATCTTGCAAATCCCTTAAACCCTAGATTTTAAATATCAGCAGCACCCCTCTCTCTTCTCTCTTTTCGGCCAATTACAATGGCTTGCACGATCGATTTCCGGTGCCTGGATGAGGGATTTGGTGGAAAAACCTTCAAGCGCAAGAGAGCCGAACAAGAAGCTGAAAAGCTGCACTTCCTCGATCCGTTGGCGTCCGATGAATCCATGGACATCGACGCCGCTAATCCACCTCCGACTAAGCGCCACGCCGTCGAATCATCCTCTGATCCTAACAAACCGGTCTTCGGGAATGCGACTTACGAAGGCGTAATTGCGGGAAAGGTGTCGGGTCGCAGGTGGAAGGAGGTTCGGACACATCGAGCATCGGCGGTGCACGTGAGCAAGAAGCGGTCGACTGTGGAGCAGCGGACGAAGGAGAAGGAGATAAAGAAGGCGTACAAGGAGAGGATGAACGAGCTGAAGGAGGAGATACGTCAGAACAAGCAGGAGAAGCGGAAGCGGCGCGAGGAGAGAGAGAAGAAGAAGAAGGAGAATATTCTGCGGTCAGGGACTAAGCTTCAGAAGATCACAAATCCGAAGACGCTCAAGAAGATTGCTAAATCGAAGCAGCGGAAGCTTCTCAAGGTCGTTGCTGATGATGTTGTTAACAGAAGTAAGAAGAGCAACAACTGATGTTTTTATTGTGGAATCTCAATTTCAATATATGTTTTACAATTATGATCAAATCCCATCTTTCCTCTTTCTTGTGCTCCTCTTGCTCTATGGGGATGAAAGCAACAAACTATTTGTATGCAAATGTTGAATATGTATCATTTCCCGTTCTTTGTTGGTGATTTTATGTTGATAATATTAGTTGCTGTTTTGATCGCTGTCTTGATGTTATTCAAGGTCTCCTCTCTGTTATTAACTTACTGCTGATCCCCCTCAAGTATATTTTTAAAAGTCACAATATTACACTTTTTTAAGTAATAAAATGTGTTATTTTTCAATAAAATTTTGTTTAATTTTTTAAAAAATAAACTTGATGCACAATAGATTTATGTGTGTTTGAATTTTTATTTCCAAAAGCTTTGAATATGAAAGTTTTACTAAAGTGATTGTGCGATCTTCTCATAATGTAGATGCACACACTTTGATTTTCACAGAGGTAAGCAAAAGGAGGGGTATGTATTTCGTTGTTGGTAGTATTTGGTTATGTAGTGTATGATTATTATGCAAGTGGAGAAATGTTGAGTGGTCAAAATGAGGCTATGGTGTTGGTTTTTCTGTTTTTTATATGGAGTTTAGTAAAGCATTTTCTTTTAGTTGGTGATTAGAGTTATAATCCTAGAATGGTAATATTGATTTCTATACTATGTTGGCCACTTGTTTGTATCATATGTTTCCAAGGCATATCTTACACAAAAACTTGCCTGAACAGAGTTTCCATGAACTCCATTTTTCTCAAGTATCAACATGCATTGTTATTTCGTTTAACACAATGACGAGTTTAAATCACAATTCGTCCCATAACTATTTGACAATACATTTAAGTCCCAAAATTAACTTTTCATCAGATTTAGTCCCAAATTTTTAAATAAGGTCCAATTTTAATTCCAAAATTAATTTTTTATTAGATTTAGTCCCAAATTTTTATATAAGATTCAATTTTAGTCTCAAATATTTATTTTAATACAATATCCTTGATTTTTAAGAATTATGGTAATTTGTAGGATACTTTTTAATATTTCATGTCATGCATTGATATTATGAAATACAGAGTGAAACAAAATGATACAAAGAATTTCATTCACTTTTTTTTTAATCATTAGAGTATTAGTTTTTTATGATTTCTGTGATTTTAGAGCATCTGTAGTTAGGGATTGATAATTAGAGGTGCAAATATATGAATTTCTGCTAAAGTTATAAGGAAAAGAAATTTGCTGATCACCTTGAAAATTTTAACCATATCTCCTATAAGAAATTAAGGATTAAAAGTACGTATATTCTTTTCCAGTCAAAGTGACCATGAAAATTGGAAAAAAAATTAATTATACCAAAAAAAATTGATCTTTAATAATAGAGATTCTACCATTACAACTTCTTAAGCTTAAATATTTAATGATAAAAAAAAAGATCTGCGAATTTTTTTACATATATTATAATTTTTTATATTCATTTTTCACCTTTTATTTGAAGCTAAAATTAAACCTTATAAAAAAATTTGGGATTAAATCTAATAAAAAATTAATTTTGGGACTAAAATTGAACCTTATTATAAAATTTGAAACTAAATCTAATAAAAAGTTTATTTTGAAACTAAAATTGGACCTTATTAGAAAATTTGAGACTAAATCTATTTTATCAAATAGTTATGGGACGAATTGTGATTCAAACTCACACTATGACAAAAAAAATAAAATTAAACAATAATAATGCATACATAATAGTTATCATTTGAAAATAGAGATCATGTGAAAATAAATTTACAAGAGTACTCATAAAAATCGTATCTAGCAAGAAATTGTATCAATTACAGTCTGACTCTATCCAAGGTGGATATGGCATAACATAGCTTGTATGAACCTAAGTATCCATATTATTTTCGAAACGGTCAGTCAACATACAAATAATTAAGAGTTGATACCTTCGCAATTCCAAGTAAATAAGAAATTATCAGACAAAGGATTTGAGGTTTCTCTGGAGCTTGCAAACAGCATCTTAAGCTTATACACAAAAACACACCAAAAGACCAAGGCAAGTCCTAGTTACTTATAATGGTAATCCATATTAGAGTCTCTGCGGGGTCTAGCAATTATTTTAAAGGGATGGGTATACACAAGCAACGCAAACTTCTTCAATAACGGCGTCCACCTGCAGTAGACAGAAGCACACGGCTTTGCTTTTTCCCCTTCTTCCCCGCTTCACTAACCCTAGAAGCCGTATCTGGGACAACTTCCACATGCTTTGCTCTAGATGTTACATTTGCAAATGTGGTACCATTGTTTTTCCATCCTGCACGAATTAGAAAACATTAAGTGAGACTAAAATTATAACCCATTTAACACATTATTATTACACATTTCTAATGCAAATGTCTGAAACTCCTTCTGAATAAGATGGAACAGAAAACTCTGTTGGGTGTATACCTATTGCACTAGCAGAGCCGTGAGATGGATCAATCTTGGGAGCAGTTTGAATTTCTTCTGTTTTCAAAGCAGGAGAATCATGCGCAGCAGCAAAACCGAGCCTGGCAACACTTGAAAACGACAGCCTTTCCCCAATGATAGTGGAAGAACCCGACGATGCGACAGAGGGGCTTCCCAAAGCTATAGGCAAGGAAAGAGCCATGAGTTCATGATCATGACCATCAAACACGGTATTCCTCATAGAGTACTTGAAAGGTGGATTACTACAAAATTTGGCGCCGGGAAACAACAAAGGAACAACACTTGAATGAAGCACGCTATGGCTACTCATCCAACAAGTCATTTCTATTACTTACAGGACCAAAATATGCCTGGGCATTAATTTTAGACGAGAAGATTTCTTTTCTGGTAAAATGACAAAATAAACTACAATCATATAATTTATTTACCACTAAATCCATAAGATATATAGTACACCTATCAACAATCAAAATATTTGAAGCATCATTCGTCAAATGCTCAAAACGGTCAATTTTTTAAAGCACATCCACAACTGAACTTTAGTAACAGATCTCACAGAGCTATGTACTGAATATGGCTCAATCATCAGCATGTAATTTCAATAGCAAATTGTTTTCTCATATCATAATCAAGTGAACAAAATTTCACCTTCAAAGTCATCCATGGAAAAGCTTGGGGAGGACTCATAAGCGTAATAAGGTAGAGGCACAAACTGACTGCCTGTAGCTTCAGCTTTAATTTTGTTGTTGAGTTCCTATTCACAGAAAAACCAAGTTAAAGCAAGTTTCAAATGTGGCATTAACATAGTATATGTACAACCTGTATAACTACTAGATTTAATATCCCAAGAGAGAATAAAGTATGACCATTATATACAGACAATGAAGCACTCTACACATTTATATTTATGAAAATTTTCACAGCAAGTAGCAATACAAACAAAACTTTCATATGCAAACAATTACATACAAAAATGTTCTCTCTCACATCCATGAGATACAGTCGAACATAAAATTCGAAGGGCGTGTTGCTAGTTCTTAAATTAGTTCCATGACAATGAGGCAGCTCAACATACAGGTGAGAGTTTTACTTAATTGCTTCTCAACAAACAGCCTCCCCAAGCCCACAAAAAATATAAATTTGAAAGTAAGTGTCAAGATGCACTAACCAACATACAGAAAGACAATGCTATGATGCATCATTAAGCACAGTTTCCGGCAAATTGAAAATTCCATTGAATTGAAGCATGGAGGCATACCTTCCTAGCTTGTCGCTTTCTTTGTTTTTCTCTATTCTTGATTTCATCAATAAAAGGAGAAAGGGACTCAGCAGGTAATTTATCGTCCAAACTGATTTCACAAAGCTGCGCAAAAGCACATATAAGCAAAACATGACAGAAAATGTTTTATCAAAATTAAGCTCCCCAGCCAGGAATAGTGCATCGGAAAACCAAAATAACAACAAAAATGGAGCTTCTCTTACTGACCATTGTGAGAATGAATTATCTTACTAGTAATCACCTGAAATGTAGTTGTCAAGGAGAAATGGCTTAGAAAGCGATAGCGCCGCCTCATGGCCTCTGATTGTGTCACTGTCTCCAACTGTAGGATCTTCCCAGTGATTCTGGAATGTAGTTCTAGTTAATTCAATCATATGATAGATAGTAAATTTTTTAACTGACTCGTACATTCAGGTTTAAATTCCCTATGACGTATCAGAAAGAAATGAAATGCTCCACCACTTTCTTGCTCAAGTATCAGATGAATAGAAAATTAGTTGTTGATATCTATGTATGGCAACCCCAAAATACAGAAACTCAATGGAGATTGTGCAATTTCCTCAGACAAATATTCTCATTAGTTTATGTAAACATACATAATTTATGTAGATAGTTAGATACAGCTACGAGTAATTCAAATTCATATTATAGAAGTTTGTGAGCATGAAAACTAGTATTTATCTCCTTGTGTTACTAAAGAATTATTGAACATAGAGAGTCGTTATTAAGGCGCGCGCCTTTTGAACATTGCAGCCAAAACTAATAATACATTACATAAACTTAACTTAAAAATACTAGCATGTAAATAACTATAAAATTGAAGATCAAAACCACATAAATGACTCAAATTGAAGACATAAACTTCAAAACAACGTAGTAGACCAAATTAAAGTATCTCTATCCCGGATCATTGTATGGGTAGTTTGTAGCACTACTACCACTTTCCTTCATCTCAAGTTTGTATAATCAGGAAAAGAAGAATACATTGCTGAGTTGAAGAGTGTAGGAAATTTTATGTTCAGTTTATTTTATCAAAACCCTAGTTATTCAGTTTTTTGAAAGGAGTTATTCAGTTTTTATTAGTTCAAAAAGTGAGTTTCTTATAAAAGAAAAGGTCTTTTAACCCTTTAAAAAAAAAAAAATATACTGCGCCCGCCTCTCCAAGCGGAGGCGCCATTCTCAGCGCCTGGTGAGCCTTGCGCCTTTAACCCTATATCACTTTCATGTGTGTGTACACGTGTGTCACAGAGAGAGAGAGAGAGAGAGAGAGAGAATAGCTTATCTTGTACCTGTCAGGAAGCCTTTCATAGCTACCATAGTGGTGAAGAAGGCACTTCATACTAAATGGATGAAGAATGAGGTGCTGCCCATCAACGGCCTAAAATATTCAAAAGTAATACCAAGAATTCGGTAAGAAGGAAATTCATAGAAAACTTGACCAGATACCTAGATGCCCCTACACTAATAAATTCTCTGCTTTGAATGGGATCTATTGTCCCTCTGTCAGTGTGTACTATTAATTCATTATTATTATTTTTTTATCAACACAAACATCAATGAAAGATCCATCCCTTTCCTAGGTAATAAATAAGAATATTATATAAACCAATCACCTGGTAGAAATTATATGAATCCCCCTGTTTCCTCTCATTGATTTCCTTGGAATGTGTCAGTGGGTCATTGTTATCATCAAAAGAAGAAGATGACCATCTGTCATGATCTTCAATTGGATCTTTGGACTCTGTAACTTTAGGTGCAGCAAACTCATTATCCAGCTTTGTTTGAGATAATTTATCCAACCGTTCTGACTTATTGTTCTTAGCTGAAGCAACTGTCACACTTGGTGGGAATCCATAGTTTGCCTTGTCTGCATTAGCATTACGATGTTCATTCCAATATTTCTTTCTTTGCCCCAACTGTTCCATTGCAGCACATACATATGGAAGTTTTTCAATGTCATCAACTAGGCCAGAGTCTGCTCTGGCTATCCAACTATCAAGATCTGACATTGCTTCTCTGACAGACAACTCTACATCCGAAGTCAATGTAAACTTAGAGATGGAATCCAGAATCTCATCTTGAATACCGCTGCTTCCATTATTTTTAAGAGAAGAACTGAACGAATCTTTTCCGCGGGTTAATAGCACAAATTCTATAACATCGCCAACTTGGTACTGTTCAACATTCTCAACGTAGATGGTGTACAAATCTTTTGAAGAAATCATGGTGAAGCATAATGGGCACTTTTTCCAGCATTCATCTTTAAGATCATTTTCATCCATGGAAAAATACTGCAAAATGCATGGAAAACAGAAGATATGACCGCACGAAGTTATTTGGGGACACAAAGGATTATCCAAACATATGGGACATTGGACAGGAAAAGGAGTGGTGTACTTCAAGCAAATGATATCCTCCCAACACAACATTTTATCGGGATCAATAGACTCAGCCACATAGTTCCCAGTATCCAGCACTACAAACTTGTAGTTTGCTTGAAAAAATAAGTCCTTGTTGTAAGGTTTTCTCCTTTGTTGTCTTCGTGGGGGAGGTGCCCTGAGCTGTGGCCTAGAAACAGGAATAGGATCATAATGAAAATTCAATAAGTGGTTGCCGTTAAGTATCTGCGGTTTTTTTCCGGCCGAGTTCCCAGAGCTCATTTGGGAAGTATTAGATGCAGCCCTCTGATGGCTGCTTGAGGAAACAAAGTTTCCAGATGGTTTCCCTTGCAAAGCTGAATATTCAACCTGCACAACCTCCGTAGGAGTTTTGCCATCATGTTGTTGAATTGGACTTTTGCCATGATTGTTTCTCTCCCTTCTCGTCACCTAAATGAATAGGAAAATGAACAGTGCAGATAACTAATTAATTTGTGCTAGGGTAACCAGATTAATTGTGCTACAATAATAGCAGAAAAAGATAAGCCTTTTTCCTACCTCTTTGGCAAATCCACCTCGATTATGTGCAGGACGAGCCATTTGTTCTGGTAAAATAAAAAGGATGAGGTAAACACATCAAACAAGTTGAGATATTACACAAACTATTCTGAAGCTGTTGAGATGATCCCCAACACCAGACTTGAAAACAAACCAAGCTGGAATTAGCTGTGCTTCATCATTTAGGCTATACTCTATGTGCATATTAATAAAACTAAGCTTGAAATCATTTCTCATCCAAGCAACCACCATTTGGTTGAACTAGAGCAAGCAATGAAATCAAACTGGAGCACAGTTTCAAGCTCACAATCTCGGAAAAGAAATTCAAACAACTACCAACCCATTCATTAGTTTTACTCCCCAACCCATTATTCTCTCCCATGGGGAAATTTCAGATCCTTCTTCCTAAACAAGCACCAGGACCATATACCCGGTGCAGACAAGCTTGCTAGCGTCAATTCGATTTGAAAAAAATCTAACAGGTTAGAAAATTCCCAAACAAATAGAAGCAGAACCTAGGGCTGGACTCGGAGATGCAAGTGCAAACCCGAGGCCCCATAAAAAGAAAAAGTAAAAAGATATAACAAGTGAACATAATTGCAGAAGCGAATTGAAAAGACAGAAGAAGGAAAAATCACCTGAGAGATGGTTGGGCGGCGGAGGGGAATCATCAGAGAATTGGAGGTATTGTTGAGATTGAAGAGGAGAGAGAAGTCCATGATTGGATTTAGAAGGTGAGAGGGAGGAGGAGGAAGTAGACGACGTTGAAGGGCGATTCAGGGAGGGCAAGATGGACATGAAAATTTTGAGAGGGTTCGATATGGATCGCCTTTCAGCTTCGGTGTTGGATTCTGTAACAAATTTCTTTCCACCTCAATAACACATATACTAACCACCCCGACTTGACTCACCCATCCACTCCCATTCTCCAATGTTGCTCTTTCTTTTTTCCCTTTTTCCTTTTTTTCTTTCTTTTAAATCAAACATATCATTTTCTAAAAGGAAAATGTATTGTATCTAGATGTGTTTACTTTGATTATTAGGATCATATAATTTAGTAGAAGGTGTTAAAATAAACTTTGATAATATGTATTTATTTTATAAGATATTAGAAAGTTTAAAATAATAACATATTGTTTACTGTCATGATTAAGAATAATTTATAATGAGAAAATAAGAGAGAGAATTGAAAAGGGGAAGAAGAGAGAGAATTGTGGAGGGCTAAACGGCTTTAACCGCCCAAGGGGCTCGTGTTAATGAAATTACTGCTAATCAAGTTAACATGTGGCTTTAAAGCTTAATTTCATCAACAATCGTTTTAATAAGGATTACTATAATTGCAGAATATTGTTTCTGGAAGGAATTTGGTAAAATAACGTAGAGGCAGTGAAATTTCTTGCCTTTATTGCGAAAATGAGGCCTATTTATAGGCAATTACATAAGCAGGTGGCGGCAATGTAGTTGCCACGTGTTACAGAGGATTGACACGTGTCCCTTACGTGTCTTTAAAGGATAAATACAAAGAAAATGCTTGTGAAAATAAGAAAAATATTGTCTTCTTGAAATTGGCGACCATCTCTTAAGGTGGCGAGCAGCTGGTTGATTCTCTCCTCTGGAAGGTGACCAGCTGGTTATATTTCTTCATAGGAGGCGACCAGCTGGTTAGGGGCGAGTAACTCATTATGCAAGCAATTAGCCTCTTTATTTGCCCCTTTGTTAGAGCTGCTCACCACTTTGTGTTCTTCAAGTTGTTCGTCTTTCTCTTCACTTCAAATCATTTTCTCTTGCAATCATACCTAAATTATTCATAATCTCATCAAATATTGCTTCAATCTTGTGTTTTCTTTGTACTTGATCAACTCTTTTAGACATGTAAATTTGGATTTGATTAATTACTTCCTTAAACATGTAGGTTAATTTATTTCATCAACAGTTGCCCCCTAGCCTGATGCTTGTTTGAATCGTTAGACTAATAACGAGCATTGGATTATTTGAATCTTTGTGGAATTTCTTCAGTGTAAGAAAGTAATTTGAGCTTGACTTGACCTGCCATAACCTTGGGCATGAGTATATTGAAAGGTCCTATTGGCCTCGTTAAAAACCTAGTTGTAAACCACCCTTGTGGATAAACTGATCGTAGGAAAAAAAGAGTTACCATGTAGCTCTCCCAAATACTCGTAACCACGATGATATAAACTGACATCAAATTATAAGTGGTGCACTGGCGAGCAGCTGTTGAAAAATTCTGGATAAGGAAGGCGAAAAGTTTCCCCTTAATCGCACGCCACTTTTTTAATTTTAAAATTTTGTAAATAAGTCCCTAGAAATATTGAAAATAGGAGCTTCATCTATAAATAAGAGAGGCGGTTTAGACTTCATATTTTTTCCATTTTGTTTCCTCAGCGTGATTTTCGATGCAACTCCGGCGAAGTTTCAGTGCCATATTTATTGTTGAAGAAAGGTAGCTCTTAGTCCTTCTTTCGTTTCTCTTCCTTTAATTTAATTTTTCATTTGGTCTTAATCGGAGGATTATCTTGTGAGGTCGTGTTTCGAAGTCTGCAACTCCACCAAAGTAATAGAATTATCGTAGTGTTTATCACCAAAAAATATGGTGTCATTATCTTCATCTCCTGATTTGCCGCCACGGAACCCAGAGAAGCGTCCCATGGTTGAATCACCATTGCGTGATTTATGGGACTATTCTGATATTGTTGGAAATAGGGGATTAGTGATCGGTGTAGAATCTCGGAAATGTGATCATCTCGTCCGCGAGCAACGGCGAGTAAGGGAATTAGAATTAAACGCAACTGGTTGCTCCTCCGTGGATGCTCATTTGCAACCAGCTGGTTGCCCACAAGAGGATGCTTGCCCTTTACCAGCTGGTCGCTCCTAAGAAGAAATTCAAAGAACTGCTCGCCACACTGTGCGAACACAAGGAGATGCTCGCATAAGTGAACAATAATTCTTAAATTTTAGTTACTAAATATAACCTTTAACAAACTATATGACATTGTTATTAGAAGCCCACGGTCCACGCCACATGTTTAACCCTAAGCAACTTATCTTATAAATTATAAGGCCCAAAGTACTTGGTCCATTATATTAAAACCCTAAATATAAAACCTAAAGATACACTAAAGTAAAAAGTAAAACACATCTCCTTCACTCTGCTAAAGTAGTCGGACACAACACCACACACACTATTTTTTACTCATTCACAATCTCTCTCTAAACTCCCATCTCTCTCTCTAAAAAAAATTCTAACTATTTCTCTCATTTTTTAAATGGCCGCTTGTGGTGCTTCCCTTTCCATGGCTGCCGGCAGTGCTCCCTTTCCATTTTACTGCCTGAGGAATCCCCCACTATAAAATCCTGCAAAAGTGAATCCCTTCTCCCAACCTATCATTGGCGCCACCAATTTTGGACAACAAGGCTTGGTTTTGGAGCTACTTGATGGAGCTCTAGGCATTGTCAATGGTGTGGGGGAGGCAGTGCTCCGACGTGAGGCGGTAGTCCGATTGTGTTAGTGTATGTGATTTGGGGTAAAATATGATTTTGGAGTGAAACTTGTGATTTTTTGAAGTGTGTTTTGAAGATGATTTGTAATCTGCCCATTCATTTTTTATTTTTTATTTTTCTAATCTTTATTTGTACATAAAAGAAATTTGTGCTTTGAATAGTAGGAGATTTGCAATCCTCTTGTATGATAGAGGAAAAATAAATTGTATATTATTAAAAAATAAAAAATAACTTCAAAAAATTGAATCGAATATTCGAATACTTTCACGAATACGAATCGAATACAGTAGTATTCGCTTTGTTTCGATTCATTTACAACCCTACCCACACTATTGCTTAAAGGCCGGCTCATAAGAGCCCACCTAAAAAGTCTTTGATTGGTGGTCGTTTGAAAAGGTCTGATGGCATTGATGTTAGTGCTAGTGACGAACTTGGCCAAGCCAAAAAGAAAAGTAAAACTGGACTAACTGGTAGATCTAGTCGTCAAGCCCAGATTCCACGCACTACTGATCCACGAGATTCGTCTCCACTACCATCACCACCACGTGATCCGGGCTTCCGTCAGGATACCACCTATGTCGGTTGAGATTACGATAGAAAGGAAGGGTATGTTTAACACCTTCAACTCTCATCAGTTCTGTACTATTTGATCTTTAGCTCACGTTCATCATTCTTGACAGGTATCACCCTGGAGATCATCCCCATCGATGTGATGCTCTTCATCAGATCGCTTGTTGGAGAACCCCAGGGCATTTCGGGGACATTCCTGATATCGAGGTGAAAAGAGCCTCACAATATGTTGCAGAGTTTTGGACAACAACCGGCGAGAAATTGATATATCACCGATAATCTACTTCTTGGTGTTATGTACGCCAGTTCTAAAATGATTATGTTCCACCGTGCATTGGATCAAACCACTGGACATGAAAGGATCAATCATCATCTCCGAGAGGACAATGATGAGAAAGATAAGATGATCAAGATCAAGGATGAGGAGTTGTTGAACAGAAGATCAAGAGCACTTTGGATGCTGAGAAGTCTGCTCTTGAATACTATCGCGACCTTCAGCATACTACGGGGAAGCTTGAGGAGCAACTCAAAGAAGCTATGGAAGGTATTGCTCGACTCAATGCTGAAAGAGCTCAACAACCCCAGGATAGTGCTGACTTGATGGACAAGGTCCTTGAGCTTGAGAGTGAGAAGGTTAAACTTCAGCTTGATATTGACAACATGTTTCCTGAAGAAGAAGTGTGGGAGCTGGTACATGAGGCCACAGACTTTGGCTATATTTGCTCATACTGCGAATGCATTCGTGCCATTCAATTTGCTAAGGAAAAGGGCAGGAAAATCTCTGACGTCGTGAAAAAAGAGTTTATGGATTATGTCAGAGCGAATCCTCCCAGCAAGGCACAACCTCTCCCTGTAGCCGACTTGGCTAACTTTGGTATTGATTTGACGATTTTTGGAGATGGTCGTACTATTGTCTTCCCAAGGCTGCACTCTTCTCAATAGACTCCATCTATCACTTCCATGGTTAATCTTGTCTCTGTCGCTCCAACTTCTGCTCAGAGTATTGCTACTGCGATTATTGTTTCTACTGGGATAATTGCTAAGAAGTGTTGATAGAATTTACTAATCGTGTTTGTTTATGTGGCTATTATGTCATATTAAATCTACCAAACAATAAATTAAGATTTGTGCTCTTAGTGTTCTTGAGAGGGCAAGATAGAGAGAGAAAGAAAGTGGAGAGTTTAGAGAGAGAAAGTGGGAAATTGTATTGTATTGAATTGATTGTAATAGTACAAGATATGTCTTATTTATAGGTGTGCGAGTGTGAGGTGGCACCTTACGAGCCTATTTGGCTTCCGGTGTTGACGAGGGTTCCTGACCCTCACCTTGGTCCCTCACACTGCTCCCTTTTCAATGCCTCATTCTACTACATATCTATTTATCCTATTTGTACATCCGCCAACCGGGCCTCCGAGCTGGGCGAGCTACATGGCGAGCTTCTCCCTGAGCGAGCTACTTGGCGAGCTCTCCTGCCTTGTGCGGTTCTTGGGGACGATACAAGGGTAGACCTCGGTAAGGCTTTCTTCGGACAGGGACGGGCTCCTTCTCGAGGGGGGTAGCTCGCCCGTACTCTCCTTCTCTTCGGATATCTCTGGCCTTCGACCTCGGCCTGCTGGGAGCTTGGGCGAGGTCCTTACCCACCTCGGCGAGCTTCTCCATGTTGGCCTTGGTTAGGGCTGACGACTTAGCTCTTATACAAGCCTTAGGATAATTTTGTGATTATCCTCAGGTAGTTCGCCCTGTCAACATTTGCCCCCCAGCTCGCACACATCATGATTTATCTATTGTGCGGGCGAGCTGGTTTATCTCCATGGACGAGGACTCGAGTCTCGGGCGAA
This sequence comes from Prunella vulgaris, assembly GCA_026898435.1. Classification (NCBI taxonomy): domain Eukaryota; kingdom Viridiplantae; phylum Streptophyta; class Magnoliopsida; order Lamiales; family Lamiaceae; genus Prunella; species Prunella vulgaris. Next base: position 231,476 of record JAPKLY010000434.1, on the reverse strand, counting down.
CTACATTAGGGCAGGTGCCGAGCTAGCGGGTGAGCTCCCTCGTGGCGGTTGCTTGGCCGACGTGATGCGGGAATCAAGGCGTCATGCACACCTTTTTAGGCGTGGTTTCCCGCGCCCATCATGGCAACTCTTCAAATTCTTTGCGAAATGGTCCTTGAGCTTTTCGAAAATCACAGCTCACCCCAACGCCTATAAATAGGGGAAGGTGAGTTCATTTCTCACTTTCGCGTTTTCAAACTTTCAGAGCGTATTTCTGGCGGATGACACCTTTGCTCCCGATGAAGTTTCCGGCATTCTCCAAGGTAGAAAACCCATTTCTTTCCCTTTTCTCATTTCTTTCGCAGATTCTTCCTTGAGTTCCCAGAAATTTTAGACATTCCCGAGGACTTTCCAAGCTTTTCGACCAACTTTGTACCATAACTCCGGCGATCGGAATTTTGGACAAATTCTTGAACTTTTTCGAACTTCGTCGAGATCATGTCGACACACGAATCAAGTGGAACCCTCTCCAATCGTAACCCTGGGAAGCAGCCAATGATTGAGAACGAGCCCATTCCTCTGGTTTCCCACATAGTCATCGGGTCCAGCTCCGAGGTGACCTCGGTAGCTCGCCCAGGCTCTGGCGAGCTACATGGTGAGGTTCGTTATCATGAGTCGGAGGAAGGGGCCTCCAGCTCCGTCTTCCGTGAGGTATGGGAGGAAGGCGACGAGGTCGCCCATGAGGAAAGGGTCGCCAGTGGCAACGAAGGGCCCGTTGAGGCTGGCGAGGAGGTTGCCGATGCAGGCGAGCAAAGGGGTGACCTCAAAGAAGTTACGATCGAGTGGTTCCGTTCAATTGGCTTCCCGGAGCCTCAACTGATCGAGCACCAGGTCTCCGTCGAGATTGTTCACCCCTTCGATTGGGATGAGTACATCGCCCAGTATGCGGCGAGCTTCGACATCCCCGGGCGAGGGTATCGGGACGCGGCGAACAAATCTAATTACAAGGCGAGCGAGGTCACAAGCATCATGAATGAGTACCAGCTCCTTCACCTCCGCGAGAAGTATCGAATTCCACTCGATATCTTTTTATATGCCCAGAGGAAGGACGAGCGAGCTGATGCACCTCCGATGGGGTCGACGGCCATCAATGTGCACACCCTCGAGGCTGGACTTAGATTGCCCCTTCATCCAATTATCGGCCGATTTCTGCTCGATAACAACCTCGCCATTACTCAGCTCACTCCCAATGCCTGGAGCAACTTATTGGCGGCGTTGGCGGTTTTTGGATTGGAGGGGTACGAGAAGCGGTTGACAACCGCCGAGCTCAACGAACTTCTCACCGTAACTCGGCAAGTAAAGGATGGCAAGGGGTACTATTACCTCAAAGCTCGCCCGGGAGAGAAATTCTTGGGGATTCTCCCGAATAAGGTCTGTGAATGGAAGCAGTAGTTCATCTTCATGGGCGGAGACTGGCGAGCTTCTGCGGACTACTTCGGGTGAGGAGAGCGAATCCCAACCCTCGATGAATATGGGGAGGCTAGCAGTAGGTCGCCTACTTGGTGTGTGTGGGTTGAATTGGATTTACTAATCTAATTCCTTTCCTTTTGCAGGTTTGAAGCATCACAAGTCTAGCCGCGGCAAGCCCGAGACGTCCCTCGAGTTTGACATAATGAGAGCAGTATGCTACTTGAGGAGCCAGGAAGATCGGGAGACTGCCCACCTTACCAAACATCATTACCTCAGGCTCGCCGGACTTCACACCTTGCCTCACCACCTTACGGTCGCAGGTCCTAAGCTCCCAGGTTCACAACCTTTCGTAGCTCGCCCACCCGGGGGGGTAGCTCGCTCAGTATACTGACATGTTTCTTTGGTTTTCGTAGACGGTAGCCGGGTTGTCTTCCCAACTGTCGAGATCCCGAACGCTTATAGAGAAGTAGCTCGCCGATTTGCGATGGGCCCACCTCGCCCTAATAAGCTCGCCCTGCCTTCACTACTTGCCCTTGATGCGAGCAAGAAGACTGAACTCGCCCGGAAGAAGGGCGAGACAGGAGGGTCGGGGACCCAGAAGGAACAAGCCAAAGCCCCCACAAAATCTAAGGCTGTAGAGGTCGCCCGGACCAGTCGAGGTGGAGGGTGAGCTGGCGCCACCCCCGAGCGGGGTCATGGGAAGAGGGCCTCCACAGGGGTGATGGGTCCCGAGTGGGTGACGAGGATCCTCAGAACCGCAAG
>JAPKLY010000434.1:22584-216359 GCA_026898435.1 Prunella vulgaris | reverse complement strand
TCATACTACTTACTTCTTGAATAGTGATTTTCGAAAATCACAGCATATTGGGTAACGAAAATCAAGCTGAAGGATGAGCTTTCGGCTAAGGTAAACGAGGTCGCCGACTTCGCCACAATGCCTCCACCTCAGACAAGGGCTTTGTCTAATGCTACGCCGAGGTCATCAGGGTTATCTGGTGGGCTCGAGCTCACAATGATGACGAGATAAAGGCAATCGTCGGGGATTTCAAAGATTGCCTGGATAGAGTTACCTTCCCCGACGATACGGAGCTCGACATGGGCGACCTCCCCGAGCTTGGGGTGCCTCTCGATTTCGTTCTGGCCCGTTTTAAGATTATAAACACTGTGCCTGTGTCGGAACTAAACCTCGCCGGAGGGGATGAGGTCGCCGATGAGGAGGCGCAAGCTCGGGTCGCCGATGAGGAGGTGCAAACTCCCCCCACCCTGGCGCAAATGCAGGAGGTCTGCGGGGATGCCATTGTGAACCTCGGCGACTTCGACACCAGTGGTTGCACCGGCAACATTACAATCATGCCGAGGTTGTCCCCTCCCTGCCGAGGTGGCCAACCCCGAGGTCCCAGCTCCTTCTGCCCCCGCTATCCCCGAGACCTGAACTCTTTTCACTGCTTTCATAGCTTAGCTTTTTGTAGTTTCTAATTTTTTGTCAAGTTATTGTAGTTCGCCGGGCTACCTAGCTCGCCCAGAAGGAGCTTCTTTTTGTAGCTTTCAGTTTTCTTTTTGTTGAAGTAGATGTAGCTCGTTGGGCACGTGTAGCTCGCCCAGAATGAGCTTTTTGCATTTTAAAGATGGTCAGCTGGCCGACCTTTGTGGCCAGCAACACTGTTTATACTTAGGAATTTTTCAAGTATCCTTTTTGGCTTGAAAATTTCTTAAGTATTTTTGAATGAAATCTGATCTTTTTGTTCTAACTCTTTTCACTTATGTTTTTGCGCTTACGTTATAATTCTACTTAGCTTGTTTATATGTTTTTCGGGTACTCAATTGTTCGTCTTACTTTACTTTGAGAAGCGAATCGTTCGTTTTACGTCACTTGGGACTACGAATCGTACCTCTGTTTTAGTAGTACGTATTCTTCGTCTTACACCACTTAGGGCCGTGAATCTCTCATCTTAAACCACTTAGGGTAGCGAGTTGTACTTTGTTTAATTCACGTTGGGCAGTTGGGTTTCACGAACCTTGCCTTAGACATTTTCATCGTCTTTTTCGCGAATTTTTTCTAACTTAAGGCAGTTGGTGCTTAGTGACCCTTTAGGAAGGGCACCTTCGCGGCCTTGGGCACTTTGGCCTTTGCCTTCGAGTATTTTAGCTTATAACGTTTGGGACCGTGGTCCTTGCGCCTAACGAAGCTTCGAACACTGGGTGGATTACGGATCTCCGCACAGTGGACGAGCTATGGGAGCTCGCCTAGTTAGCGAGCTGTAGGAGCTCGCATGGGTGGCGAGCTGTAGGAGCTCGCATGGGTGGCGAGCTATAGAAGCTCGCGTGGCTGACAACTCTTTTGACTTAATAAATTTTTCCAACTTCTTATAGCAGCGTACTTTACATTGGTCGTCATCAACATTTCCGATGCAAACCTTCGTCTAATCTATTACAGAATTCTGGTCTATTGATAAAAAAATTTCAAGTGGGTCGCGCTCCAGGTGTACGACGAGGCTTTGCCTTCTGCGTCTTCGAGATCATAAGTGCCGTTTGCCCAGGCTACGGTAACCCAGAACGGTCCTTCCCAGTTTGACCCGAACACACCTGGTGGGGCCATCAGTTTCTTTTTCAGTACTAGATTCCCAACTTTGAACTTTTGGTATCGGACCTGGGAATTGTAGTACCTTTCTGCTCTGCGCTTGTAGGTGGCGTTCCTCATTTCTAACGAAGCCCTGGTTTCTTCGATCAGATCTTTCTCTACTGCCAAGGCTTCGTCATTCTTTTCTTCATCAAATCCTACCACCTTCCAAGTCTTGTTCTGAACTTCGACGGGTACTACCGCTTCAGTCCCAAAGGCTAAGGCGAACGGGGTCTCTCCGGTGCTAGCTCGGTATGATGTTCTGTAAGACCATAGGACCTCCGGGAGTTCGTCCGCCTAGCTACCTTTCTTGTCTTCGAGGCGGAGCTTCAATGTGTGCTTCAAGATTTTGTTAACCGTCTCGACCTGGCCGTTTGACTGTGCATGGTATGGAGTGGAGTAGTGGTTCATGATGTTCCATGAACTACAGAAGTCCCTCAACTTTTGGCTGTCAAACTGCCTTCCGTTATCTGTGATAATCGATTGCGGAAGTCCGAACCGGCAGATCAAGTTCTTCCATATGAAGCCTATCATCATTTCTTGTGTTATCGTTGTGAGCGCTTCGGCCTCAGCCCACTTGGTGTAATAGTCTACTGCTACAACAGCAAACTTTACACCACCTCTGCCAGGTGGAAATGGGCCGATCAAGTCGATACCCCATTTCGCGAAAGGCCATGGGCTGAAGACTGACTTCAGTTGGGCAGCTGGGGAGTGGATGTTAGGTGCGAAAAGTTGACACTTTCGGTACTTCCGAGCGAAGCTAATGGCATCTTTGCGAAGAGTAGGCCAGTAGTACCCTTGTCTGATCGTCTTGTATGCCAAGGCTTGCCCCCCAGCGTGACTTCCACAAATTCTTTCGTGAATTTCTTCTAATACCTCGGACCCATGTTTCTTAGTTAGGCACTTGAGTAGGGGTAGAGAGAATCCAGGCTTGTAGAGTTGACCTTCCACCAGCGTGTATCTGGCTGCTTGCTTTACTAGCCGGCTAGCTTCCCACGTGTCATCGGGGGTTGTCTCATCCATTAAATATTTTTGGATTGGAGTGCACCAGTCTTCACTATCTTCCTGCCCCCCACTTGAGGTTTGATTTACTTTGTAATCGAATGTCAAGGGGTTCTTTAGTTTGGTGACCACAATCTCTGTGACTTCGGCTTCGCCGTTACTGGTAGCTAGTCGGGCTAGGGCATCTGCTTGCGTGTTTTCCAGCCGCGGTATCTGATTGATGTAAACCTGCGTAAACATCGAGATCAGATGCGTGGCTATCTTCTGGTAGGTCATCATCTATTGATCTTTTGCCTCGTACTCTCCCCGGACTTGGGATATTATTAGCTGGGAATCTCCAAAAACTTGAAGGTTGGTTGCCCCCACAGCTAATGATAGCCTAAGTTCGGCTATTAAAGCTTCGTACTCTGCCTCATTGTTGGTCACTCTGAAGTCGAACCGAATTGCGGAGGTGAAGACTTGTCTATCTGGGCTAATCAGAACTACACCGGCCCCTGCTGTTGTGCTACGTAGAGGTACCACGGAGCTATACCCCCCCCCCGTCGGATCTTGCGGGAAAGTTAGCTCGACAATGAAGTCGGCTAGCGCTTGTCCCTTGATCATTGTTCGGGGTGCGTAGGTTATACCGTATTGGCTAACTTCTAGTGACCATTTCAACAAGCGTCCTGCAGTGTCTGGCCGTTGTAGTATTTGCCTTAGTGGGAATGTGGTTAGCACCTCCACCAGGTGGTCGAAGAAGTAGGGCCTCAATTTTCTAACACTCATCACCAGTGCATAAGCTAGCTTCTCCGTCGGGGTATACCGCAACTCAACTTCGTGTAAGACTTGACTTACGTAGTATACTGGTAGGTGTGTTTTTACCTCTTCTCGGACCAGGACGGAGCTAATGGCGACCTCCGACGCAGCAAGGTAGAGATACAACTTTTCTCCAGGTATCGGCTTCGATAGGACCTTCGTATCTGTCAGGTATGCTTTAATATCTTCAAAAGCTCGTTGGCATTCGCCTGTCCACACGAAGTGATTTTTAAGGTGCAGCTTGTTGGCTTTGGCCGCTTCCTTGTACCTTCGTGTGTTTGCCTTGATTACCTCGAAAAATGGGCGATTTCGGTCACCGGACCTGGAGATGAATCTATTCAGAGCCGCCATACACCCGGTCAACCTCTGAATCTTTTGCACGGAGTTGGGTACGCCCATCTCGATTATGCATTGGACCTGCATCGGGTTGACCTCTATCCCCCGCTGGCTCACCAGGTGACCTAAGAACTTTCCTGAATGTACGCCGAAACTGGTTTTCTTGGGATTCAACTTCATGTTGTAGTGGCGCAGTATATCGAAGGTTTGTTTTAGGTGGTCAAGGTGATCCTCCTTTCTCAAACTCTTGACAACTATGTCGTCCACGTATACCTCCATAGACTCGTCAATGTGTTGGTCGAACATCTTATTCACCAAACTTTGGTAGGTTGCCCCGGTGTTGATAAGTCCGAACGGCATCCTTTCCCAATAATATATATTTTTGTTGGTGTAGAACGCCGTATGTTCCTGGTCATGGTGATAGCCCGCAAAGGCATCCATGAATGTCATCATCTCGTGGCCTGTGGTGCTATCTACGAGCTGATCAATGTGGGGTAGTGGGAAGTTGTCCTTTGGACATGCTTTGTTCAGGTCCGTGAAGTCGATGCAGAGCCTCCACGTCCCGTTGTGTTTCTTCACCAGGACGGGGTTCGTAACCCACTGCGGACATAGGGCTTCCTTGATCAGCTTGTTGTCCAATAATTTCTCCACTTCAACGGTCAGAGCTGCGTATTTGTCCGGTCCATATTTCCTTCATTTTTGGCACACAGGTCTCCTCATCGGATCTATGTTGAGTCGGTGACATGCGTGTTCCAACAGGATCCCCGTCATGTCTTCATGGGACCAAGCAAACACGTCCAAATTGGACATTAAAAATAGCTCCATCCTCGATCGGTACGGTTCAGGTAACTCGGAACCTATGAAGAGTTCCAAGTCCCTTTCCGGGTCCACCGGGAGTGCTGTTAGTTCTTCCATGGGGGTGGCCTTCCTTTTTTGGTTTTTCCACCTTGGGTCGCTGATGAACTCATCCCACTCCTCTTGTGACATCTGCGCAGGTTCATAACCTAGGCGCGGTTCGAGATTATCAGCAGGTTTTTCAACTTGGACAGGTCCGTCGACTGTCAGGACCTCCGGGGTTTCGCCAGCTTGGAGAGGTTCAGCGACCTGGGGAGCTGGCTCAACATCCATCTGTACTGGTTCTTGATCTTAAAAAGGTCCCCCGCCTTGGGCATCTTCGACCACCTCCATGGGCACAGGTGGCGCACTTTGCGCAGGTCCCTGTACTTGGTTGTTGTGGGCCTCTTCTACTCCTTCCATAGGCACCGATTGTGCATCTCGCGCAGGTCCTAGGACTTGGTCGATTTGCATCATTGGTTCTAGCGGGTCGCCTACCTCCATCAACTCAGTTTCTGTTGAGATGATGTCTAGAATGTTTGACTCGTCCGCTGGAATCTGGATTTCTTCCTCAAGGACCTGGACCTGCGTCACGACTTTCTTGGCTCGGCCATCTTTAATTTGGAGTAAGCACTCTCTGGCCTTTTTCTGGTCGCCTTTGATAGTTCCGGTACCTTTTGGAGTTGGGAATTTTAGACAATAGTAGTAGGTCGAACACGCCACTTTAAATTCATTGATAAACGGGCGGCCAAGAAACCCGTTGTAGGAGGACTGCTGGTCGACAACTAGGAAATCCACTAACCTAGTCAGTCTCCGCTCTGGGTCCTCGGCCCATACAAGTTGGATGCTCAACCTGATACTACCTAGGGGGACGGTTACAGCTTCTCCGAACCCTACTATCCTAGCATTGCTATGTTCTAAGTACGACTCAAAATCACCTAAGGCATCTAAGGTGGACTTGAAGAGAATGTTGGTGAATGCGCCGGTGTCCACAAGCAGCCTGTGAACTCGGACGTTCATGATGTTGGCGGTTATTACCAACGAGTCGTTGTGGGGCGTCAGTACCCCTTCCAGGTCCACCGAGGAGAATGTCAGCTCATCAGTGAGCTACGCGACGGACCTGGGGCTAGAGCTGCCTTCCTGGACCTGGTCGATGGCCCGGATCTCGGCCTTCCTTTTTCTCCTGGAAAGGGAGGATCCCCCGTCCTGGAGACCTCCGGAAGCTTCAATTTCTTCCTCGAGAACCAAGAGTTCTCGGGTGGGCTCCATGTTCTGTTGAGGTTGGGGAGGTGTCCTTCGCCTATTTTGAGGTCCGCGTTGGCCCGCGTCCCCTACCTCGTCATCGGAGACCTCCCTTCTCTCGAATCTGGGCCTCTTTGTCGGTACCTTCTTCACGAACTCGGCCAGCTTCCCATCCTCATAGAATTTCCATAATTATTTGAGGAGGTCTCGGCACTCGCTGGTGAAGTGGCCGATGGACTGGTGATAGGCACAGTACTTGTTGGGGTTGAGCTTTGCGCGGTCCTGGCGAATTCTCCTCGGCTCCTCCAACAAGGCTTTGTCTTTGACCGCGGTAAAGACATAGTCGACGGAGACAGTGAGGACCTGGTTAAGCTTCTCTTTGAATTCGTCCCCGTCGCCGAAAGCTTTCAAGTTCCGGGGAGCCTTGTATGTGCCCCCGGACTTCTTCCCGTAGGGTTTCCTCTCCTCAGGGGCACCGACCTCTTTCTGGAGGGCCTCCTGCATGGCCACGAACACCCCCACCTTGTGGCGGAATTCGGTGTAAGTGTTTGGACATGCGAGGTGCATTTCCTTCCAAAGGTAGATCCCTTTCCGGAGTCCCGCCATCACTGCGACGACTTTGGTGTCCTCGCTCACTGGCTCACCTTCCAGCAGTATCCTGTTGAACCTCTCCAGGTACTGTTGGTCGGTTTCATTCTCGCCTTGGTGGATGTTTGCGAGGCGGTGCTTCTGGGTAAGGTAGGACCCTAACCCAGAGAAGTGGGCCAAGAACTCCCGCGAGAGCTGGCCAAATGAGTGGATTGACCCCGGAGCGAGTGACGAGAACCAGCGATGAGCTCGGTCCCCTAGGGTCAGCGGGAAGTTCCGGCACTGGGTGAAGTCGGTGGCGCCCACCGAAATCATGAAGTCTGCGTACTTGGCCAGGTGGACTTTTGGGTCGGATTCGCCCTCGTACGCGGACATCACTGGGAATTAGACCTTCTTCTGAACCGGCGCCCGGAGTATGGCAGGTGCCAATGGTGATGCGGGGAGAGTGGTGGAGTCAGGTCCACCGGACTTAGCTGCTACTTGGGCTTGTAGCATTTTGACGGCCTTTTTTAGTGAGGCTAGCTCGTCATCGCGGGCCACCTCCGGCGGAGGTTGCTCAAAGATCGTACGCCTTGTGGACGCACGCCCCCAAGGTGCCTCACTCTTGGGTGACCTCTCTGTGACGGGCTGGAATTGGCGTCCGCCATGGGGGCCCAACCTGTCGGTAGCGGGCCTTCTCAATAGGTCGTGGGCGGACCTGCGCGGTTGCAGGTCCGAATCTCCCCCATGAGACGTGACTGGGGCAGCTGTCCGTTCATCCTCCCCGCACCTGGGCCCTAGTCTGCCCTGGAGGACCTCCCTCCTTAGTGATTGAAGGGTGGCGGATGCTTCGGTGTAGGCCGAAGCTCGCCCAGCATGCGTAGCTGGCTCTTCCACCACCTTGGCCTTTCCAGCGCGCTCCCTATATTGGCGAGCTTGGGCGGAGCTCGCCTCCTGCTCGGATGGGAGGTCGGTATAGTGACCCCGAGTCTGGGTGCCCTGGGTTGGCCTGGTCTGCTCCCTAGCTTCAGTGGCCGGAGCTCGCCGAGGTACTAGGGCGAGCTCGTCGAGCTGCCTCTGTTGCAACCTTTCCAAGGTTGCAATCGTGCGCTGGAGCTTGTCAGGGTCATTGGCGAGGTCCCTCAGGGCGGGGTTCAAATCCTCCTGAGTCACTACGACTCGCGGAGGTCGTGGAGCGTTGCTCTTCGGGGAGCTCGGCGTGAGGTCTCCCCTTCGACCTGCTCCGGGGTGCCCTCCTTCCACCTCCGGGTGTTCGCAGAGGTCTGTTCCTTAGTCATTTTGGGGTTTTGCAGGGGGAAGCTCGCCGAAGGTCACCGAGGTCGCAGTCTCTGGCCAGGATGATTTTTTGCGGGTTTTCGTCTAGCGTTACGTGCAATGAATTATCCAAAATCCGGTTTATTCGTGTACATGTGTGCGTTTGAAAACTTTTTCCGGGCAGAAACTATGGATCCAGAAATTTGGGTTTTTCCTCGAAAATCCGAGTTTTGTTCAAGGAACGAAAATATGTGTGTATCTCCAAGTGTTCTTGAGTTTTGTCAAGAACACCTTCAAATCTTCAAACCTTCAACAAACCCTAATTTTCACTCTCAAATTTTTGGTTCAATGCCACGCCCTCCTTCTAGCGCCAAATTGTTGATAGAATTTACTAATCGTGTTTGTTTATGTGGCTATTATGTCATATTAATTCTACCAAACAATAAATTAAGATTTGTGCTCTTAGTGCTCTTGAGAGGCCAAGATAGAGAGAGAGAAAGTGGAGAGTTTAGAGAGAGAAAGTGGGAAATTGTATTGTATTGCATTGATTTTACTAGTACAAGAAAGTCGGATATCTTTGGCCTTCGACCTCGGCCTGCTGGGAGCTTGGGCGAGGTCCTTGCCCACCTCGGCGAGCTCCTCCATGTCGGCCTTGGTTAGGGCTGACGACTTAGCTCTTATACAAGCGGGCGACCTCCTAAGCCTTGGGATAATTTCGTGATTATCCTCAGGTAGTTCGCCCTGTCAACAAGAAGGTCATCCCAGATGCGAGCAAGACTCATAATAAGGGCAAATTAGTCAATGTCTTGTAGATAGTGCTGAATAGATGGCAAAATGACAAATGTAAGGACACTTGTCATTTAATTAAGTCATTTAGGCTTAATTTATGCCACCTCACATCATGCAAACATATAAATAGAAAAATTGTACCCATTTTATGGGATTCCAACTTCAATTCAGAGAGATCTTCCTATTTACTTTCTTTTTATATATTACTCCTAAAAAATATTATATCATTCCATACTAAACATATACCTTGATTATTGTTTGGGGGAATTCAACACATAGTCAGCCACATTAATCATCCTTATTAGTAAATTCCTCCAACAATATTGTTATTATTCTGCTTTATATTTTATATAGTAACACATATTTACTCTTATAGTAGCACATACCTTGAAACATAATTTTATTTTTGTTTTTAGCATTATATGACCTGCAATTTCTTTTTCTTTTTTTTAAATATGTTTATATTGCATGAATAATATTGCACAAGAGACCTACTCAATGTGATTATATTTTTAAATAATTAATGAACGAATTAAATTGATTAAGATAAATTCATAAATGTTGATTTTATTTATTACTATAATTAGAAAAATTTAAGAAAGAAATGTTGAATGGTTAGATGATGTGAATAGTGAGAAATTTCAGCTTAGATGATTGGAGAGTATGATTGTATGACTATAAATTGATATATATATATATATATATATATATATAAAATTTACATTTAATGTAATAACTAAGTTGACATAAATTTATACATAAAAGTTAGAGTGAACGGGAATGTTATCGTACTCAAAAGAGATGATCGATATGTATAAGGCAATTTAACCCTAAATGTTACGAGTGTGTTAACAAAAATTATGAATTTTTACACAAAATAGTTATAGTTGTCTAATCCTAATTATTCAATATAAGTAATTCTAACTATTTAATAAAAATAATCTTAACTGTTTATAAATATACTTAAATTTAACAATGCACTGATATGGGATAAACTTATTAATTTATCTTTAAATTATAAAATCATACCACTCAAAAATCAAAATTAACCTTCTAACATCATATAACAAACACATGTAACCCCAATACTCTGGTAAAGTAATAAATTCAATTCACTAGTTGCCTAATAAAAAATTAAAAAAACATTCTCTTAACACTGATCATACTCTTTGTATACAACATTCTCTTAAAGACCTAAGATTTCAAATTCCGGTTACCAAAATTTCATTAGCAGGACTTTTGTGACTTCAAATTTACATCATCTTATATTACTGTAATAATTACTATAACTATTATTCATATACATTATCATTATTATAAAAATATATTAAATTTTTTTAAGGGTTAATGCTATATAAATACACCACTTTTTACTCAACTTTCAATTTAATTTTGAGCTTCGCGATTATTGTAAAAAATCTCAACTTTTTAAAAAGTTTCAATTCGATACACTTTTTTTTTCCGGCCAACAACTGATAATGTGTCTCGCCGGAGCGCATGAAATGTTGTCACGCTGGTGTACACGTGTGAAATATTTTTTTTGTTAATTCTATATAAATACATCATCTTTTACTCAACTTTCAATTTAATCCTGAGTTCACGATTATTATAAAAAATCTCAACCTTTTAAAGAGTTTCAATTCGATACACTTTTTTTTCCGGCTAGCAACTAATGATGTGTCTCGCCGGAGCACGTGAAATGTTGTCACGCTGGCGTACAAGTATGAATTTTTTTTTTATATTTTTTTTTCCACATCATATATTATGTATATAAAAAATAACAAAATTTTATATTAAAAAATATTTTTTGAATGAGAAATATTATGGAAAAAAATATTTTCCACCATATTCAAAGAGGGACTTGAAAAAAATGTGTTAATTGTTAATGAAATAATCGACGTACATGCTTAAAAAAGTAATTAACCAAGTCCGGATCGGCGTGTCTAAGAGAATTGATCAAGCTCGAAGAAAGAACCAGATCGAATAACGCTCTGACGAGTCAACAGTTGTTAAGCTGGTGACGAGTCAACAGTTGTTAAGCTGGTGAAGAGTCAACAGCTTCTAGTGAAGCAGGCTGCTGATCAGCAGCTTATGATGAAGCAGGCTGGTGACGATCCAGCAGCTTGTATTTCCTATATAATGTAACCGAATTCATACGAATAAAGGATACTAAATTTTTACCCTAACGAAGTTCTGCTCGAACGACGAGCTTATATAAATGACATACCTGCTTACTTATAAAACCTCGTATAATCACATATTTCGGCTTATTGTTGGTGTTATTATAGCTACATAATCGCATTTACAAAAATTACATCAACAATTTGGCGCTAGAAGAAGGGTAACCCGACACCTCCGATTTTAAAGTATATTTGAAGATGTGGAAGAATTTGATATTACAGAAGGTATGTTGATTTACAGCCGAGGGATCTAACAAGAATTGTAAAAATTACAAGAATAACAACAAGGATAACGCGTCGATTGAACGCGGATTCGATCCAGATGAAGTAACGACGGTAGACACCGAACCGACATAGACGGAGCGACGATACTTTCGGCAGAAACCATGCGGCACGTGCCATGGTTGGAGCACCGGAGTCTGAAACCATCGCAAACCTCATCGGAATCCGCTATCTATTTCGCCGGAGAAGTGGTCGTCCCTGCTGTCGTGTCGCCGGAAATTTCACAAACTACATCTCCCATATACCTGTTCTACAATGCTCAAGCTGCAACCGTCGCTCGCTCGTATACCTTGCCTTACCAATCCTCTGAAATTCCACCAACATCGCGTGGCGTTCAGCGTCCCAACCATATCGATATTGATAAACTTTTAACATGTCGGCGGAGGTCGGCGGGGATAAGGAGAAAAAGTCAGTTTGACTCGGGCAATAATCACGTCTAAAGGTCGCCGTTCATCGACAAAGGAAGCTGTTCGCTACAGGAGATGCTCGCCGGGCGACGCCTGCTCGCCTTAGAGCTGTTCACCGCAAATGAACCTGATCGCTTAAAGGGTTGTTCGCCCATTACCTGCTCGCCGCGCGCGGGCTACTCGCCGATACAACCTGCTCGCGAATGTATGAGAGCTGCTCGCTCCCACGGCCTGTTTGCCGACTTCACTTGCTCGCCTATGAAGCTGATCGCCGACGTGATTATTCAGAATTATAGGATCTCTTCGCCGCTGAAGATGTTTGCCACAGGAGATTATCACAAGCTATTCGTCCGTCACCTTACCTGTTAGCCGCCGAAGAAAGCTGCTCGCCGACATTCGTTGCACCTAGCTGTTCGCCGCCACAGGAGTCCTGGAGACCTGCTCGCCGAAGGAGCTGTTCGTCGCAACACATGTTCGCTGAATAACCTGGTCGCCGCGACGAAGCTGGTCGCCTCCTTCACGTACCTATTCGCCCCTCAAAGCTGCTCGCCGAAAGAAGATTGTGAGAGCTGTTCGCCAGAGGCTGCTGCACGCCAGAGCGGAATTCTCGCCACAATCAGTTGCTCGCTATAAGAGCTGCTCGCCTATATGAGTTCCTCGCCATTCAAAGCTGTTCGCCGAGGGAAGTTGCTCACTTCGATCGACTGTTCGTCGTAGAAAGTAACAAAAGTCGTTTGCCCAAGGCCCACAAATGGCCTGCTCGCCTGAAAGGAATTGTTGGCAATTAGAATTATACCATCAAAATTAATTGCTCATCTCAAGGAAATAAAGAGACTGATCGCTGAAACAATGGCTTACCTGGAAAACCCATTTGCCGAGATTGTTCGCCCGCAACGGTCCCCTCCACAGCCTCGAAGATGAATTTGCCGCCGGCAATTTCCGCCTGCAGCTCCTTAGCTTTTCCATCGACTGAGTTATGCGGCAAAGTCTACTCTTGAATACCAAGATGGAGAAATAGAGGGATAGGGAGTATGCAGCAGCTGGGATTTTCATTCGATAATCAACTGTGAATGACAACTTAAAAGGAATTCTAGGGTTTCTTCAACACATTGGGCCATTCATACACACTGGGCCAGATTAAGTTGCGAAAATTGGGCCAAAGGAATTTTGTGGACCTTTTTAATTGGTCATCCGGGAATTAAAGTTAATGACCAATTGGGCATATATCATGCGAAATATGATAGTATATTTCCATGATGGTTTGAATAGTTGGGCTTAACTAATGGGCCTAACCAGTTATCAAAATTGATTTGATCAAATTTAATTAAATTTTAGGCCAGTTTATTAATTTGGGCCTAGTTTAATTAAATTAATTAATTTTTTCAAATTAAAAATTAATATTTGCAGGATTAATTTAAGGGAATGAAAATTACTTTTTAAAGTAATTTAACTCCCTGCGGAAATAATTATTTTTAAACAATATTCCAGAGGAAAAATTGTTTCTTAAAGCAATTAAATTCCAGAGGAATAAATTGTTTCGTAAAACAATTAAATTCCCAGCGGAAACAATTACTTTTTAAAGTAATTAAATTCCCATAGTAAAAATTGCTTCCTAAAGCAATTAAGGTCCAGAAGAACATAATTGCTTACTAAAGCAATTTATTCAAGTGACGGAGCACGAGAAGAAGAATTGCTTGCTAGAATAATTAATGCAAGCGACTGAACAAGAAAAGAAGAATTGCTTACTAAAGCAATTGAATTCAAGAAGTGAAGCACTGACAACGGAGATCAACCACAGTCCAAGAAGTGCAGAAAATTGGCGGCCTTGAAGATTAATTACAGTTGCATGTTGAAGAATATATTTACTTGCAAAGAAATTATTGATATATTTCCAGAAGAATTGTCAATCATCCTTGTAGACCTTCGCTCACAACTGGAAGAATTCAAAAACAAAAATTTAGTGGTCTTGCCCGCGAAGAATTACACTAGTTGATCACATGTTCGCCTGAAGAAATCCTTGAAGTTGTTCGCTTGAAGGAGACTCAGCTGTTCGCTTCCTTCGGAAGGAATTACACTAGCTGCTCGCCGTCTGCTCACTACTACTGTACAAAATTTCCAACGTCAAATGGAGCTGGCACAATAAAGGGCGATCAAAAGAAAGCCAGAGAATGTTTACTTCTAAACGCGTCATCGGTCACTTATGTACACATGATTGAAAGTCCTCCCCCATATACCGAAATGGAACCTGAGACATTGAGTGCTTTCCAAGTTGAAGCGGAACCAATGGAGGTTGATAATCCAGTTTGCGTACCAGAGAGTGTACCTAATCCTATTGTACAAGTCCTAGGGAAATCAGAGCCTGAAAGGCATCTCGAGGGCGAATGCCCAGACAAATACCTACTCAGCCAAGATTTTGAACCTAGGCTCGACTGTGAACAGATGGAGATAGAAGACGAACTGAACACGGATGGATCTATTTTAGATCCGAGGTGGAAAGAAAAGCGAAAGCGAGCTACACCGTTGGAAGAGTTAACATCTGTCCAAGCCTGAACTCTTCATCGAGTCCGAATTGCCTAAACCATTCAGATCAAGAATGATCATTTTCTTGAAGAACAATCTAGACATTTTCGCATGGTCTCATTCAGATATGACGGGCATTCCAACTAAACATGCTTGTCATCGACTCAACATTGATCCAACACGCAAACCCATTCGCCAGAATGCCCGCTCACCTGCTCGCCTGCTCAACCTCGTGTAATATCCTATGAGAGAAATAATAATCATCCAACTCAGAGAGCACCCGCATCCGAGCAGTAAACGGCGATACATAATGCTACAACAAATAGGCAACAGTTGGAGAACGCTGATGCTCCGGCTACCCAAAATACTACAGCAACAGCAACAGAGAGTGGCATCTCCATCTGAGATACGACTTGAACAAGAACCAGTCCATGAACAAACTGTTCAACATCAACCAGAAAATGAAGCTGATAGCGAGCAAAGGAAGAAACATATCAAGGGAAAGCAACCGTCAGTTCGTGAACGACTACGTCAGCCAACAATTGAAAGATTAGGCCCTGAAGGTGCCCAAAAAGTCACCAAGATTCCCACGAAGTCACAACCAAGCGACAGAGTGTCCGGCTCCGCTCGCTCTAAGCGAGAGGAATGGCCACCACGTCCTAGCGGAGAGACTTCAGACGGAATCTTGTTGCCTATGAAGAAGACAATTGAAGACCTACAGGCCGAGTTGTGTTAACGCCTGGAGGACGATTCAACCTTACAAATCCCATTGTCACCAGTACCGCCATCAATTCTTTCGGCACAGATCCTGCCAAAGATCCAGTACCTGACAACAAACCTACATGAAGGAAGTTCTGATTCGAAGCATCATGTTTCACTCAAAAGCATCGATTGGCGATCCTTATTCAGGAAGAAGTGCCCAGAGCTTTAAATCAAAAGCTCTGGCCCATAGAGCAAATTCAATTGAAGAACACGAAGGAATCAACATGCAACTCATCATGGAATAACATCACAAAACGACGATCCATCCAGGACAGATCAAGACAACCGATGGTGGAGAAGCTAGATCCTCACAAGGCAAATAGGTCGCAACGAACATCTGGAGTATCTATCAGAGTGAAAAACTGTGTGAATCCTCTCGCTTAAGACGATTGGATCATGAAGAGTTTCCCGAGAATAGATCCTCTAGAGATAAAAAGTTCGGCCTATAAGCAAAGTTATCAACTCATTCAGAAGACAACATAAGCTCATAATCCCCAACATCGCCGCAATTTCCTATTATTCCAGAAGCATCCATTCAAGAAAAAGTCCAACATCCGACGATAAAGCTGAACGAGGGAGAATCAGACTCCAAACGATTGCAATGCCCTGATCTGGGAAAATAGAAAAATTAAAGGATATAAGATGGGTCAATCAAAATGTCAAGGAAGAAAAATGATATTTAAACATTACCTATCAGGGTTTCCACCTGAACCTGAAGACAATGAGAGCTGAAGATCAGATTCTCCCAACATACTGATCCAATGATATCAATGGAGGCATCCGACGCAACTTAATGCAAGTGTTGACAACATTCCTATTGAAGCAAATACTACATCAACTGGACATTGCAAGACGCTTGTTGAAATAGTCACTAGAGGTCAGCCAATATGGAATAACCTACGCACCCCAAACAGCGATCAAGGGACAAACGCTTGCCAATTTCATCGTCGAGCTAACTTTCCCACAAGATCCGATGAGGGGGCGTAAAGTCCCATAGCACATCTACATAGACGAATCATCAACAAGCACAACAACAGGAGCTTGTGATAGACAAATCTTCACTTTGGCAATCAGATTCGATTTCACAGCTACAAACAGCAAGACCGAGTATGAAGCATTGATAGCCGGACTCAGGTTATCATTAGTTGTGAGAGCAACCAAACCTCAAATTTTTGGAGATTCTTAGCTAATAATATCCCAAGTCCGACTGAACTACAAAACACACAAACAGATGCATTGGCCCAACAACGGAAAAGCAGAGCTGACACGAAACTACAAGAACCCTCCACGTTTGATTACAAAATAAATCAAACTGAGAGTAGGGGCAGGAAGAGGATAACCAGCGGATCAGATGCACATAGGAAGAGGACAACCAGCGGATCAGACGCACAACATCCCAGGAAGAGGACAACGACCGGATCAAACACTCAACGTCCCAATCAGACAACTCTACGATGTTATCAATAGCAAGAGACTCCGAGCTGTTCCTTGAGAGATCAAAAGCAAGATGAATCCCAATAAATACTACACATATCATCAGAATATCAACGACAACACTGACGAATTCCGAGACTTATTGCGGCAAAAGCAAAGATTTCACGAAGACGGAGAATTATCAGAGTCAATGGAAAAAATCCTCAACGAGAAGGCCACAAATCGCCTAATCCATCAACTCTGATACCGAAGGAGTTTTCATAACATATATACATCTCGTACAAAAGGGCGAAACTCTCAGTTTGTCCTTTTGTACAAGATAAATGCGAAAATAATCTGCCCTAACAACATGCGAAATTCCTGTGCTGCAGAATCATCCAAAATGTTCCTTGAAAGTTCTCCCAAACGTACTGAACTGAGACCCAAGATATTGGCTGCTACACAAGCTGAAGCAGACCCAATGGAGCACGAAAGTCCAAAACATGTACAAGGGAGCGAACATAATCAGGAAACAACCATTCTGGTCGAAATCAGAACCTGAAAGGCACCTCAATAGCAAACGATCGAACGAGTGCCTTCTCAGCCAAGATTTTGAACCCAGATTGATGGCAAATCAAGAAGGGTCTTCCTTCCAGCACGATGATTGAGCACGCAAAGATATTATGTGTATCATCATAATATCTAATACTACACCAACAAGTGCATGGAATGGCAAGCCTACCTCAAATATTCCTTTCAAAGGACTGCCAGCTATCACACTTCGTGAAGAAAACTCCAACTATCTCCAGCGATCATTCACATCACAAGCTGCCAGCACATCAACACAAAAGATATACGCTGATTCCATCAGAAATATCCGGCACAGACAAACAATTTGGAGGAACTGGCACATACTGGAAGATATATCCATCTCGAGAAAAGTAGCCTTCATCAACATTATTACGACGAAGGCCTTGATCTCAATATAAACCAGAGCGACGTCGACACTTCCTAAAGCATTAAGGAAGAGAGGTCACAGATATATCACCAGGTAAAATTCTCGAGGCATCTGCCCAGGAGAGAGAATTGCCCCCACCAGATGTCCACGAGCAATTATTCATGCGATTATTCCGTCTTTATAGGCAATGATATCTAGCCTATATTGACGATGCCGCCCATATAGGCGATGCGCCTCCCAGAGGCATGATAATTCCGCTTGTATAGGCGATGCGCCTTCTTGAAGCAATAATTCTTCTTGAAGGCGTGATAATTCCGCCTTTATAGGCGAAGACTCGAGTATTCCGTCTTGTTTTGCGATGTTCATTCCGCCATATTGACGATGCCGCCTACATAGGCGATGCGCCTCCCAGAGGCATGATTCCGCCTAAATAGGCGATGCACCTTCTTGAAGCAATAATCCTTCTTGAAGGAGAATATAATATTATTTATCAACAATGCAGGTTGACAATACCCTGGAACATTTCAAATCCTTCAACTC
Source organism: Prunella vulgaris (assembly GCA_026898435.1). Taxonomy (NCBI): domain Eukaryota; kingdom Viridiplantae; phylum Streptophyta; class Magnoliopsida; order Lamiales; family Lamiaceae; genus Prunella; species Prunella vulgaris. The sequence continues at coordinate 198,657 of JAPKLY010000434.1, read as the reverse complement.
CTGATCATATGTCACAATCAACAGTTGAATGGGGGGCAGGAAGGAAGCAAGCAGGAAGCACTGTTGATAAAGAACAGCGGCACCAATAGAAGTGCCACCATCTATCCTCTGTTGCTTTGATTTTCTCGGTGGATTTTTTCGAGCAACAGATGCAACAGCAGGAGCAACCGGGCCAGACGCAGGCGCAGGTGGTGCCGGGATTTGAGCTCCTCTCTTCTTCCGTAACACCACCATTTTAGACGGCAGGGTCCATCTGGCGTTTGTTCAGTCCGGTATCAAGAGCCATTACTCTCTGACATAAAGTATTGAATTCTGGAGGAATGGCAACTGTAACGCCTTGATCTACAACGAGAAAACAATAAATTACCAGGAGACAGGTAGATCAAAGAAGACGAATAGGTATGCGAGCGCGAAACTATTGATACCCCAATATTATACGGGGGGCAGACCCTGACACACAAAATCATCAAGAAGCAAAAAGCTTATATTCATACTGATCACAAGCATCGGGCAAAGGAAGCTTTGGCCAAATTGATAAAGAGTCGTTAGCTGGTGGTCTGACTCAAGCAGGCAGCTCAAGATCAGGATGCTCACGATGTGCATTTTGTTTCAGAACAGATTATGAATGCTATAGACGGTCTTTTGTTGAGAAGTTCGTAGTCTAACTGAAATTGCCTAACTAATAAGTGGCTAAAGAGGGCCGAAATGCGCTCCAGTTAGAGCCCCGGCTCTGCTGGTCGAGCACGCTCTTCATGCAGAGACAAAATGGCATTGTACGATGCATGTATGTCCAGTACTAGAGAGGGCACAAGCATGCCAACACTCTTCTTTGGGTAATGGCGTTAAAACGCCTAATCACTCCCGAATAAGAACTGAGCGTGAGAACCCCGAAAGACCACTCACAGAGGGACTTGAGTGTGCATCCGAGGCCCCTCCGAAGGACTTCACGTACGATCCGGAGGATAGCAGAGTGGATGTACCCGGTAATACCAGGATGGCGTTTCATGTCCACCCGAGGGATGCGGTTACGCTCCCCAGGACAAAGTGAACACTTCCTGATGACCCATTTCCGCGCGAGTGTCTTATTCGTCTCGTGCCCAGAAAGAGGCGAAGCAAAACAAATTAAAGACCCAACAAACGCGAAAGGCGATATATAACAGTAGACATAAATGGCATTTAAAGTTCATTAAAACAAAAACATCAAGAGCATCCTGATCGGAAGAATAAAAGAAGCCACAAAAGGAGGCAAAACTGACGTCTACAATACTTCAGACACCAGGCAAACAATACAAGAATGCTAAAGCGAACAAGCCTAAACAGTTGGGGGCACATTCACCAGCGGCAGGAGTAATCCATCCTTCAACCAGAGTGAATGATGACATCTCAGCTGGCTAAATCTCATCCATCAGTATGAAAGAAGAAGGGCCCAATACTACAACGAAAGTCGCAAAGCAACCAAGCGGAAGCGCTCGCTAAGAAATCATACATTGAATATTCCAGCAAAACACGAAGAGTCTCCAGAAAGATCGAAAAGCTACAAACTATTTTTTCAAATGCATCTACTTGCAGGTAGAGGTGGCAAATGGGCCGGGCCGGGCCGGCCCGGCACTGGCCCACCGGGCTGATGGTATTTTACGGGCCGGGCCTGGCCCGGCCCGGTACCAATCGGGCCTACATTTTATCGGCCCAGTCTGGCCCTATGCGGGCCACCGGGCCACCGGGCCAAAATGGCCCATTACTCAATAATTAAATTTGAAATATATTATTTATATTTATTATTTTTAACATGTAAAAATAATAAAGATATTTTGATAGACACTAAATTATAATCCCAAAATATTTTTAATATTAATTTAAACATAAGGAAACACACATTCAAAGAATATATATATATATATATATATAATTAATGAAACTAATCAATAAGATTCTAATTATATATATTATTAATTAACTTGAAAAATGAAAACACACACACGTTTAGAACCTGAAAACAAACAGGGGAACTAAACTCATTTTGGAAAATTCTAATTAATAAATATTAGTTTATTGAAACTCAATTCATTTTGGTTAAAAATCAAACATTAATAGAATTAAACTAAAAAAAAGTTAGAAATTATAATTAGGAATTTAGGGTTTGGTAATTTTTTGTTTTGAGCCTTTTGATTTGGTACATTGCAAATTTGCAACATCATAATTTAAAAAAAAAAAAAAAAAAACCGGGCCAATATTTTTTTCGGGCCAAGCCCGGCCCGAGCCCGGTTGGCCCGGCGGGCCTACTGGGCCGGGCCAAATAGGCCCTGTTCATTTCGGGCCGCTTATTTTTGGGCCCGGCCTGGCCTGAAAGACGGGCCAACTGGGCCGGCCCATCGGGCCGGGCCCATTTTGCCACCCCTACTTGCAGGTATAAAGAAACACATGAAGTCAATGCTCATTCAACCCGCACGAATGGAGCAATGAATGCAGGCATTCAAAATAACCTACGGGTATTGGAAGGATTGCACGGTACTCTTTTTTCCCTACGACCGGTTTATCCACAAGGGTGGTTTACGGCTAGATTTTTAATGAGGCCTATAGCGTCCTTCTATGTATTCGTTACACGGTTATAGAATCCTGCAAAGCCACATCTGATGCATCTATGCATAAATACAAGGAAATACAAGCACAAAGAAGCCAACAAAGCGGAAGACAGATCAATTCAAAGCTCAATCTACTTCCTTGCACTTGAGAAATCTTGCGAAGATCCAAATAGCCTGATGCTCGTTATTCATCCAACAATTCAAACAAACATCAGGCTAGGGGGCAACTGTTAATGAAATAATCGACGTGCGTGCTTAAGGAAGTAATTAACCAAGTCCGGATCGACGTGTCCAAGAGAATTGATCAAGCTCGAAGAAAGAACCAGATCGAAGAACGCTCTGACGAGTCAACAGTTGGTAAGCTGGTGACGAGTCAGCAGCTTCTAGTGAAGCAGGATGCTGATCAGCAGCTTATGATGAAGCAGGCTGGTGACGATCCAGCATCTTGTATTTCCTATATAATGTAACCGAATTCATACGAATAAAGGATACGAAATTTTTACCCTAACGAAGTTCTGCTCGAACGACGAGCTTATATAAACGACCTACCTGCTTACTCATAAAACCTCGTATAATAGCATATTTCAGCTTATTGTTGGTGTAATCGGTGTTATTATAGCCACATAATCGCGTTTACGAAAATTACATCAACATTAATGGTACCGAATATCAAAACCATAAAAGGTGGTGAATTTATATAGAATTAAGTGGTGATATTCGGTACCATTAACACAGTTTTTTCAAGTCCCTCTTGAATATGGTGGAAAACGTTTTTTTCCATACTATTTCTCATTAAAAAAATATTTTTTAAATATAAAATTTTGTTAATTTTTATATATATAATATATGATGTAGAAAAAAATAAAATATAAAAAAATAATTCACACGTTTACGCCAGCGTGACAACATTTCACGCGCTCCAGCGAAACACGTCATCAGTGCTGGCCAGAAAAAAAAAATATTGAATTGAAACTCTTTAAAATGTTGGAATATTTTATAATAATCATGAAATCATGATTAAATTGAAAGTTGAGTAAAAGGTAGTGTATTTATATAAAATTAACCCTTTTTTTAATAATAATAATGCATATGCATAACAGTGATAATGTGAATATTGACAAAATCAAATTCACCATAAACTCCAATTCACAGCAATTTTTATCAAATTTCATACATTAAAATTTTAAAAACACTAGCACAAATTGGGAAATTCAAAATTCACTTGCTAATTTATTAAATTCAATGTTAGACCCCCCTGCAACAATCTCATGAAACCCATAAAACAATTAAGGAAAAATATTTCCAAAGCAACAAATGAAATAGCACAATTAAGGAAAAATATTTCCAAAGCAACAAATGAAATAGCACATTGAAGGTAGAAAATTACAGTTATCAAAAGTTCAAAACAGCATAATTTTTTCTTTAAAAAAAAAATGATAGGACACCATAGAACCATGCAAGTATTACTTTTAAGATGAAAAGTACATTTTGGTTCTCCCCCTCACTGAATTTGTTCCATAAAGCAATGGCATTCAACACCTTGTGTATAAAGTTAACAAAACACCAGAGTTCATTACTTCTAACATGCAACTCAGATTAAGATATTGACTCTGCTACAACAACATTGTGCAATTTACACTTGGAAGTTATGTTCTCCTTACATTGTCCCTCCACATCACGATATCACATTTCCAAATTTTTTGGAAAACCAAATAAATTAATAAGTTGGTGGCAATTCCTTGAGAGGGCAAAGGTGCCACAAAAAATAATGACCAAGTTTTTTTCATAAAACAAAATAATTCATGCAAGCTAATAGAGGCGCTTCCTACACTCATCTGCTCCACAATAGCAAGACATCTGTCGGACATTACCATCAGGACCAAGCACGCTGTCGAGTACATACCCGTAATCATAGGTAAGTTCCTACACAAAACACAGACAAACGTCGGAAAGGATTTAGCAGTTAGACGTATTTTTAAGTGTTGCATTCTAAATTCCTTAAAATAATATGCTATAATACCTACACTTATTTACTTATCTACACAACTCAATACACTTTTTGAATCTCACTTATTTAGGTACTAAAGACAATTTTGAATAAATTATCAATCATGTGTAACACACTTTTTAGTTAGTATTATTTATTTACACAACTAAACACCCCCTTTCTTTTTTGTACTTATGCACTCTTTCTTCTACTCTTCACAATTTTTTCAAAGCAAATTCATGCCAATGGTTAAATAAAAGAGCAGAAATGTCACATTACACATATTTTATTATTTAAGGACATTTTTAATTCATGTGAAACATCAACGATAATGAAATGGGACAGATACTTTTTAAAGTCGCATACTATCACAATCCTAGAAATCTACACTCTTAAACATATATAAAGTAAAAAATGCTCCAAATATAGTTCCCAAATTTCCATGTATTTATATGTTAAGCAGATGCAAGCACAACATCCATTTGCAGAGGATAAAAAGTTGTGAATTAGATATTGTGGATTGCTAGAGAAATATGTAATATAAAAAAGGTGCCTACCTTTAGGGGCGGTATGTTGTCGGCTGCAATTAGCATGATTCTTGCAAGTTTTAAGTCATGATGATCGCTTAGTATGCACTGAACAAACAAGTTGGGCTGGCAGCTATGGTTGATGAATCTAGCAATATTACCAGTGTTTGCTGCATCAATGCAAAATGGCACGCTTTCTGTTGCCTCTTCACCAGCCTTTTGCAGGTATGATGGCAAACTCACGTCCCTTAGCCGACTCTGCTCAGTCAGTGATGTAGCAAGAGTGTATAAGAATGATGAATATATTAAGAAAACATAAACAGACACTAATTTCATTGATTCTAAGAATACCAGGAAAAATAATAAACTCACATTGATTCACAAAGAATACCATGAGATAAAACTCTCTTTTTTTAACCAAATTAAACTCTCAAGTAACAATGTACCTTATCAGTTTATATAATATACAGCACACACTACGATAAAACTCAAAATTTTCATTAATCAAACTCAACTCCTAATCAATTAAATTTTTTTATTTATAATATGAAATAAACTTGAGAACAAAAAACATATACAAATACTAAATATAGAACCTAAACATAAATATCTAAATCAATTATTGGTATTGGTATCCATCAATTTATCCAACAGTCAATAAAATTAATGATAAAAGACATAAATGATTCATTCAAGCACTAAGAAGTTACTAATATAGAGTATTTCACAAAAAATAAAAACATTATCTCCAAATAAAGAATGCAGCATTGGGTACCTCTCGTCCCTCCAGACCCATCATTGTTTGTAAGCAATCAATGTCAAAAACGTAACTGTTATCCGCAGCAGGGTTTAAATCACTAGTTCTCCTAAGAAGCCCGATATATTCACATATAGGAGCACCAGAAGGAATGTAGTCCCAGGACCTAACACCCCACCCTTTCTTTGACGTCCGGAACACCTGTCAATATCAACATGTGTTGAGATAATGAAAACCGGGTAGATTTGCTGTCTTTTTATGTAAAGAGAATGAGATCAAAGAATAGTTATCTTCCAAACAAACCTCAAGTCGAAACCTAATACCATTTTGGCTGGTCTTGTTGACACAATTTGGTCCACATCCACAATTTGGACCGCATTCAAATACAACTCCCTTCGGTTCAACCAATCTGGTGATCCCAAGTGGAGAACATAAAATTGAAAAAAAAAAAAGTCAGAGCTTATTCGTGTAATACATTTTGCAAATGAAAAAAGACAAAAAAGACCTATGACATAGAGACCATGTTCATGATTTTCTCACTCCCTCAATAAACTAGTCCTAAACTTAGTAAAACAAAATTCACATTTTCAGGAAGGAGAAACTGGGCCAATTTTTTGCAAATTGCAATCAATTTTAATTACAAGTGTAGGAGCCGGTCTTATAAATGTGGTTCATGAAAACCTGTGCCCAGGAAAGAACCGCAAACTTTCCTGGGACGGAGGTAGTAATATGATATCCCCGATCTTGATCTTAGATGCTCCTCATGAACATGTTCATATAATACTTTGCTAGGTGTAGAAATAAAATATACTTATATCTAAAGAATCTATGAAACTAATTTGCTTGAATTTGGTACCTTCCACCATCACGGTGCACATATGGAAAATCGCCTCCATTTAATTTAGCACAGCCACAACTTCTAGGATCTGTACACATGCCTTTACAGTTGCACCCAGGGGGAGCAATTTTTTGAACTTTTGTGTTCTTACTATACTTCATCTTGTTGATATAGACAAAACCTGTATATTAAATTTAAGCTTAGTGAACAAAAGCTAGTGAAATTGAAAAGTCATTTCGGCAAGGTGAAATTGAAAACTTGAAAGCAAAAAAAGGTAACCCAAGAAAGTGCATCACATGAAAAATATATATAAGACTAATTAAACATCCTTCACCAGCAAAACTTATAAGTGATATTATTTTAAGCAAAATCTGGCTTCAACATCACAAAATTATAACATAAAACATGTAGTAATCACTAAATGTTCAATCACTTAATATCCTTTATAAGTGATGAAAACTGAAATCATAATGATGGACAGTGATTAAGGTCCAAATTGTGAATCCAACTAACCTTCTGGTGAAATAGGAGGATCATCAACCAAATTAGTAACAGGGATGGGCATGGCCTCTAGACCTCCGGTAATATCTTTGCAAACCAATCTTCACCAAATAAAAAATATATTAACTTCCAAAATATGAAAAAAAAAAATAGAGTAAAGCTAAGTAGGTTAATGTCAGTTATACCCTCTTATTTCAGATACAGATTGAGGAATACGCCCACGGGTAAAATATACCTGCAACACATACAGAAGAACATTTGAAAATCAAATTTGAGATTATATAATTAATATTAGTACAGATAATCAGATAAACCTGCAACACATACAGAAGAACATTTGAAAATCAAATTTGAGATTATATAATTAATATTAGTACACATAATCAGGATAAAGTTGGCACGATGATATAAAGCAGTCTTATCGTAATGCTTTATAAACTCAAATTTACAAAAATAAATTCAAACAATTTTCTAACATTTCTCTAAAAACTCAAAAAAAATAAAAAAATTAAACAACTAATTCAACATCCCTCAAATAAGTTTGAATTATAATCCATACTAACAAATATAGAAACTTCTAAATAAACAAAGTAATAGTATCAAGATCCTGAATAATGTATCGTCAGTTCAATCCAATTATAGTACAAATTAATTAATTAATTGAAATAATTTTTTTTGATTAAAAATATCTTTTGAGAAAGTTCCAATAAAGATGCACATATTTCTTAATCATATTTACACAAATAAAATACTTACCGAGAGTAATTAAAAGAATATAAAATCAAAGAAAAAATTTAAAACAAAAGTATTGTAACTCATAAGAAGAGAAGTATCATAGAAGAAATATATTTAAAAAAAATATTAAAAAACCCTACCAGGCCGGCCCATAAAAACTAGGTCAAGCCCAGACCCAGCCCAAGTGACCCGCCAAGCCAACCAGGCCGGACTAAATAGGTTCGACGCTTTTCAGGCCTATAATTTTAAGGCCCATCTTGTCCTTAAAACCAGGCTTTCGGGCCGGCTAAGGGGCCAGACCAAATACACCCTTCACTGCATATACTAACAGGTAAGACTAACTGTAATAACAATGAACCAACATGTGAAGTGGTAACAATCTATGTGCCAAAATGTACAGTATTAGGTAGCTCATCATTTACTGTACATACTAATCAAGGGGGACCCAATGCAGTCCCAAATACACCCCTAGTGAGGTTTCATCATAAAATCAGTTGGTGCACTTATATGTGAGGGAAAGCACAGGACACTTTCTAATTTCCATAGCTATTAAAGGCACGCCTAAAGAACCCCGGGCACAACTCTTAGTACCTCCCCATGCTGAGGCTGGTGCATATCTTGAAAGTATTTTTTTTTTAGTTAAAGACAGGTTTTGAATGTCAAAATAACAAAAGTTACACGTTTATCATAGTTTTGAAAGGCACAAGGTGCACAAAGGTACAAGATGGGTCCTAACACCCGAGACGCATGCCTTAGGCACGCCTGTTGGCAGTTTTTTTCCCTAAACATTATTCTATTCTTAAAAATATAACATATTTTCACACATACTGAACTACAAAATAAAGTTTGGTTCCACATAATACTACCAAAAAATCAATAAATAAACTTTAGAATATAATGTAATTATGTAAACATAAAACTAATACAAGAATTGTGAAGTTAGACTTCATTATCACACAAAAACCATCAAATGTTAAAAGAAATAACCAGCAATTAAGATTTTCGTTGGTGTATTTGACTAATCCACATCCAAATCAAACTCCTCATCGTTATAAAATTGCTCCTCATCATCAATGTATTCTTCTTCCTCAAATTCATCATCTTCATTTACATCTCTAGGTCTAATAGATATAGTCATTTACTCCCTCTATCCACCAAATTATTTCTAACTTTCCTTCTTTGTTTGTCCACAAAACTTTTTCTCATTTCCTTATTTGGAAACAACTCACTCACAAATAAAAGTTTGGGCCCCACAATACTTCCACTTTTTCCTTACTTTATCTATCATTTAAATATAATACTAATTTTTGTTAAATCCCGTGCCCCTTCACAAATGGGAAATAGATTGAGGGAGTACATTTTTTTCCCTTGTCCACTCATTTGTCTTTACCTTTGGGTGGCTTAACAAGTGAATACCTACACTTGATGATAATTTCTCCCTTCTAGTTCAATATACGTGAGCTCATCAACTCGAAGACAAATGTGTATGAGAATAGGAGTGAAAATGTCAGTAATTTCTAAAAATATGACTCAAAAATGTGCAAAAGATGCTGCGAAAAATGACTTGACCAAGAGCTGTGCCTTGGTTGCCCTACCCAAGGCTTGAAAAGCACAAAAAGGCGTGCACCTTTAAATCTCACCTCAAAAAACTCCAAAGAGACGCATATCCTATAGCCTCAGTGCCTTGCACCTGAGGCACATCTCAGGAGCGCCTTTCAAAACTATGATGTTTATGATAGAGAATTACAAGGAAACTAATACCCCTAAGGCTAAGATTACAAATATATTTATAAAATACACAAAAGGAATATTCTAGAAGTCAAGAATTGACTAGATCTTCATTGTTAACCTTATCAACAAAGATTACAAAATATACAAAAATCATTTATATAAATTTTTAAATGGTCTTTTTCATTCTTTTTTTAATGTCATTTAGTTTTTGCTTTTAATTCTCTATTAGAAAGGTGTGTGCCTTAGGCACTAGGCGCTCTATTGCGCCTAGGTGCAACTTGGGGCCTAAATAACTATGCCCATTTCTACATAGTATTGGAACGGCCTCATGCTTGAGACTGATGGGCTGTCAAAATGATGGAGCATGAGTGATCTTGTCTTTATTAATGAAATCACGAAGGACTCACATGTTAAGGGGGCGTGTAATAGTTTTTGAAGGCGCAAGAGGGGTCTCTGCGCCTGAGTTATAACCAATTGATTTTAGGACACTAGAGGAGCATAACTAGTCTACTTTACATATTATTGGGCTTCATTGTGTAGGACCACACCACTTGGCCCCCTACTTCTACACTGACAAAAGGTGTTTTTCAAGTGAATTTAAATGGCTAGTTATAGTTGAAATAATCTTATTTTCTCAATATTGTTAAAGGAACTGTGAGAAATTTTAAAAAAACGAAGAAAACAACAATTGTTTAATTTATTCAGGTATAGGTATGACTCCAAACAGGAAAGGCATACACTGATATTGAACCATTTAGCTAACAAGGGGAGAACGTACCTCCTTTGTCGTCAAAGGTGGTTGTCCCTCAAGTCGCTTAAGGCGGAATTTATAAACTGTGAAGCCAGAGACACCCTTTTCAGCCCAATATTTAACAACCTGCAAATTAGAGGAAACTAAGATTTTCCATGCATACATATGTGTGTGTATATCAAAAGAATACTTATTTCAAGCAGAAATATAGCTACCGTGTATAAACCATCATAGGTATAAACCTTCCCCACATAGCTGTTCTGACATTTATGTCCACGGACCACCCTAACTGGCAGAGATTGCTCCATAGAGTTCTGAGGCAAAATAACAATTTTAAAATTAGCAACAGTAGCTTTAACAAAATTTCATCCCCATATATAGAATAGAGAGACCGATAGTCTCAGCTCTCAGGTTGATGAGTTGCAACCAAAATGTCAAAACATACTATACAATATAGGATCTATACACCATTGGATTAAGTATTCAAGTACAATGCCAAATCAAAATGAACTAGAGCTTTTCTCACAGAAAGTTTCCATATTAAGCTTTAAGCCTGTAAAACAACATATGCTTAAAAATCCCAGGTAAACAGAATGCTCTTCAGGAACAAGGATACAAATTTAGCAAACCCATTCCAAACAAATCAGAATAAAGTCTAGCTGGCTAGGTCAGCCTAATTACACCAATAAAGAAAATGATAAGCACATTAAACAGACCCCCATGCCACAATTCTAAGTGGATTAATAATGAGCATAATAATTACAGAATTAACCTTTTACAAGTAAATCAGGGGGCGCTTGTTTCAAATTCTTCAATGGTAATGGGAATGAAATTTCATTTTCCTCCTCTACCCTTACATATGTTGAATGAGAGTTTGTGTTCATGATGATTACATCATTAATGTTGTGCTCCAATTTTGGAAAAAGTTAATATAAAAAGAAGTTGTTGGTTGTGATATGAGGGATTGATTGAGGAGGAGGATTATAAGATAAGATGGAGGTAATCAAATGGGGGTGATGATTACCTTATTTAGGAGGAAAAACAATGTTATGTACCTCATTTATTCTCATTACATACAATAATTAATATGTGTATATTCTCATTTCCATTACCATTGAAGAATTTTCATACCAAGCGCCCCCTCAATTGTCCTACCACATATAACACTACATGCCTGACTACAAGTTTAAGTTCATGAATTTTAAAATATACATGCCTTCAGCGCCAAATTGCCTCGTTCCAACACTTGGTCACTAATTTGGCGTTTATCTCCAAGCAAGTTATTTCCTCCCTGTCCAGTGTAAACAATATCCTCACTATTGTCCAAATCATCCTCATACTGGCCTGACAAAACAATGGATAAAGCCAATGGAAGCTTGTATCCTTTGAAACCCTGCACAAGTCAATGTGGTAAGGAAACAAAATAGGAACTGTAAAATAATTATTGATCAAATGAAATTCACACACATATATATATATATATATTGAAAGAGATGTAATTGAGAGTATTTAGCATGATCATATGTTGACATGATGATACAACATCTTTGCAGAAAAGTGCAACTGAGACAAAAATGTGTGTGTCATCTGCTAATATGGGGACTGAGTTTAAAACATGTAAAAGAGGATCAAGAATAATCTCAGAATGTTGCCATGCAGTTACCACATACTAATTCTAAACTGAAAAAAAGCGGGAAAGAAACAAATAGTCTAAAGTAAAGATGAAATAAAATTGGAGAATTGACTACACAAATCTTCATATAAAATCTTCCTATAAAAATATGAGTAGGTAAATATTTTAAGAGCCTTGCTCAAAAGCTTTCAACCTTTGCATGTGATCAATGCCATAACAAACTCAATTTAAGAATATTTCATAAAATTGTTTATCTTTCAAGGTAAACCCACATGAATAATCCAACTTACCAATGCTTTTCCTTGTTTAGTGGTTGCAGTTTTCCCAATGTAGTTAATTCCATTCAGCCAGTGCTGATGGAAGCCCACTACTACCATCTCAGCTCGTGAAAAGAATTGACGACCAACTTCAATTCCTACCATTACCAAACACAATAAAAATCCAATCACATTCCCAGTCCCACATGACATTTTTTTCGATTGTCAAAAAGTGATTTCTAATTATTATAATCATTATTTAGTTATATTAATCAAAAGCTTCTGTATAATATTAAACTTATGCAACACCCGTTTCCCCATTAGCTTAATCGAAAGCATTTTGCATTTTTTTGCAGGACAAGTAGTTACATGAACTTGAAAGAGCTAAATTATATTGGAAAGAAAAATAATGAAGGAGCATGCTTATCACAACAACTTTTTTTTTGTTGTCCTTTTCTTCTACTTCTTTCGTTGAATTAAACTTTCCAATATATACTTCAAGGAATCATGGCAAAAAGAAGAAAAAAAAGAGGAAAAGGGGAGAAGAAGCAGCAAACTAAACACGTTCAAAAGTGTTTCACAAAACATTTTTATAAGGCGTGGTGAAGTTATAGTACAAAACAAGCATTTCAATGCAACCAACCTGGAATGGATCCAAGTCTTTTCTCAGGGTATAAAGTCGCTTGAATTTTCATCATCTGGCATTTTGATAACCAAAAAAACATGGTATGTATGAATGAGTTTATGACAGAAGATAGCAACATAAATTGAACAGAATTTTGAAAATAAGACATACCTCAGTGATAGCTTTAAGGTCTGGTCTCTTTGAAGGCTTCTTGGTTGAATCTTCAACTGTATCAAGTTTCTACACATATTCCAAAATGAAGTTAGGAGGACCTTATGCACTTCTGTCCTGATGATTGAATGAAATGGATACAATGAATAATAACAATCGCAACAAATTGATGCACAGTCAACACAATGACTCTGTGTAGATAAGGTCCAGTATGAATCTTGCAGTAATCAGTACAATCCTTGTGACAAAGTGTAATACAGTCAACTGGAAAAAAAAAACTAATAATGGTGCGGAAGAAAGGGAAAGTGATGATAGCTAACCTTAGAAGTAGAACACTTGATAACTTTTCGCTTTAGGTCAGCCTCCAATCCTCCACATCGCTTCTCCTCCTCCTACAAAGATCAGAAAGATTGGTCCAATCTTCTTCCAGAGAACAAATTATAGTGTTCTGCGGAGAAAACTATAAACATTACCGAAGCTCTTTGAAGTAAACTCACTTACCTGAATGAAATGCAGATAATATTTGTTGAACGTTCGCAATGTTTCGGTGACCATAGCAGACGGGCCCTTTCCCACGACGTTGGTAACAGTGTCGCAATCAGGGGCGACTGCCTGAGTCTGTTGCTTTTCAATCTTCCTTTTCTTCTCCGATTTATTCTGAATCACAGCTGGTCTTTTACCACCAGTATGATTCAGAGGGACATCAGAGGCCTTCAACCTTGCAGCGGTTCGGCGCAGGGAATATCCGGCGGCGCCATCGGTCTGCGGGTTATCATGGGAGTAGGCGGGCACCACCATTGAAGAGCTACGTGGGGTTTGCAGAGAAGATGAAAAGAAAACAGAGATTTTGAAATTTTCTCTCGCTAATGTCCACGTGGGGTCAGCAGGAAATGAAAAGGTGTGCACCACTTTGTCTTTGCTTACTCCAAATAAAAAGGCAGGCAGCAAACTTGAGAGGGCAATGTTTTTACTGCATTTCCCCTCTCTATCAATTAATTTTCCCGCTTTGCAATTTATTTCTTGCGTGTAGACTAAATTCAAATTGAAAACACAAACTCCGCTTCCTATAAATTATGGCGGGTCTCAAGAGGGAATTGGAAAATACTGAAAATTTAATTCTTGTTTTTAGAGCGTTTCATGTCCTGGTTTGAGGGTGTCTTTTTCAAGAACTTAAAAAATTAATTTTACACTTTTTTTAGCTCTCGAAAATACACCTTAAATCTTCAATTTTAAAAAATCACTTTAAAAAAAATTAGTGAAAATAATATATGTATTCTCCAAAATTAATACTACTCCGTGAAATAACTAAAAAAAAAATGAAATAACTCATACTCTTATACGAATCATTTTCACTCTATACTTTACCTTTTTTTTCCCAATCCAGTTTTATTATTTTTTGTCTCAATTAAAAATTCAATCCATATATATTTATTTCTTATAAGAAACTAAAAGTATAATAACTTTATATTTTGAATAAAATAAAAAAACATAGTGTTGTAGCGGGTTTAATCAGATCACCACCTGAACCGACAATTGGGTCATATATACGGTCTATGAGACAAATGGGAGCACCCACTTTCCACCAAGATGGCTCGTGACCAGAGCATAGACAACCAGCTATCAGAGTTTTGAGGGAAGAAAGCAAGCCACAAGGACAAGCCTCGACAGCGACCTGGCGATCAGACATCAGCTCGCAGACATCGTGAGATAGACACATCACGTCAAATATATGGAAATCGACTTAGCAGAGTGTTAGAGATAAGTCTCGACAACCAATGAGAATGATTGTAAACCCACTTATAGCTCTACTTGAGGGACACGTGACAATAGGGGATTGGGCCTCCAAGCTAACTAGGGACAATCTAAAACTAGAAAGTAGACCCTGCCCCTATAGACCACTCATTATTTTCTTATTATAAATAGGACTTCAAAGTCCTTGTAAAATAGGATGGACTTGGAAAAAATAAGGGGAGATGATACATTTGAGAGCTCAATTCTATGCTCGTTTTTTTGGTATTGAGTGATTTAGTAGATCTAGCAGCTACTCTCAAATCTAGTGTTGAAATCATCATTAACATTTTAGCGCTAAAAAAAGAGTGGTTTTTGCTAAGATTCACCATTTGTAGCAAGCATTTCCTTAATCACCCCAAAAATCTATAGGCGCGGCCTCACTACATATCGTTTTAGATAGAGACTCGCAGTAACGTTCTGTTGGAGGGAGCAAGTGATACAACCCTAGAGCCCCACCCTCGTAAATCTCACCAGGACGAGCGGCTTTAGTTCCTCTCGCAAATGAGGACCCTACAGAATGTCCAAGATACACTAGTCCTCATCAAGAAGCGGCAGATAGAGTAGGTCGCGATCGACGCTTTGGGGGACAGATCCCCAGACAGGCGCCAACTTAAGAAGAAGCGCGAACATGTATCTATTGAAATGCCCTTTCGGCCAACGAATCCATAGATCCTCGACCGATCAATCTAAAGAGGAGGTTGGATGAGGTGGCTAATTTGTCGGCTATATCAAGAGATGAGCGGGCTCGGTGTTCTTGTAATTAGGTGACTCTTCGAGGACACCAAGGCCAGTAGAATCGGATGCCAGCTCAATGTCACCTTAGCAGCGTGAACAAAGGGTAACGATCCCTATGAGCAAGCATTAGGGAGCAGGGAAGTGAGGGTATCAACCAAAGATCGATTAGGCAAGCCGTCCAACCCCTCCCAAAGAGCAAGCTAGGTGCTCATGGCCCTCAAGGCTCTGGAAGAAAAGGTTGAACATAAAGAAAGTGCAAGCCTCGTGGTATATGTGTCGAACTCGCCACTCAACCAGCTGCTCATCCAGGCACCCACACAACGAAAGATCAGTGTTTTGACCATTGGGACATACGAAGGGAGGCGGACCTCATAACTCAACGCAGCAAGTACATGACCTACATGATCTCGATGGTGCCACCGATGCAATGTAGTGCAAAATGTTTTCGCTAACGATGGGCGATAGAGCCCATAGGTGGTACACTACGCTACCTGCAGACTCTGTCTTATCTTTTCACTAGCTAGGAAAGCTTTTTCTATAGCAGTTCTCCTTGAAGGTTCAAAAATCGACCGCTCACAACAGGATGGCTAATATTAAGTGAGGCGATAACGATTCATGTCGCGCATACATGGAGTGAGTAAATTCAATCATCCTCAATGAAGAATCGATTATGGATGCGGTAAAGGTTCTAGACACAGTCAGTGGGCTCAAGATCAACACAAAGCGTTAAAAAATCCATAAACCAAGACTACCCCAACATGTACGCAGAGTTCCACCAGAAGGCAGAGAAAAAAATCTCCAATGTCGAGCTCCTCATGCAGCAACTAGATGAGAAGAAGCCCAACGTAATAGATAAAAAATAGTTGTACCTCCCGAGTCCGTCAGCTCACATACAACCAGGCACATCCCAGCTAGCCGACCGTGCACTCAGTTCATCATGTTCAACGAGAGCATAAAGATAGTGGAATTGATGAAGGTGTTGCCCATATACATCTTTCAATAGCTTATGGATAAATAGTTGCTCGATCCGAACCTGAGAAAGATCTACTAGGATCTGTAGAAAATGAACTTGCACATATTCTGCCATTACCATTGTAGCCCAGGACACAACACATGTGTGTATCGCAAATTCCTAAGTCAGTTGTAGAAATTATATGAGGAAGACAAGTTTGAAGAATTCATGAAAATACTGCAAGATGTGGAGCAATTTCAAATCACTGCAACATCTCTAGTTCTAGCTCCTCCTTAGGCAACCCAGTTATTGGAGGCCGTCCCAAAAAGGGAGCTGTGTTATCCTCTTATACTCAAAGGAGAAGGCCGCCCAATGGTAAACATAATTTCTTCCATCAGCAATCTCATACTAGAATGTTCCCTGTCTAAGCGACAATTGAAGATCGAGCTGAGAGCCTTGGATAATGTGTATCAGATCACTGTACCAGTCAACCAAGCAGTTGAGGAGATAAAATCACTCGTATTTTGAGAAAGGGACAAAGATGGGGTCATCTACCCAAATCACGACTCATTGATCGTCACCATCAATGTAATTGTGATTATAGTCCATCGAATGTTGGTAAAAAATAGAGCCTTTTGTAATATTCTCTTCAAAGCAGTTTTCAACCAGCTCGACCCAACATTTAAGAAATACATATAACCTTGCGATCTGGTAATAATGGATTTGGCGATACCACGATGAGACCATATGGGATGATTAGACTAAAAAAATGTCAAGTCTCGAGGTGGATGTAAAAGTGACGAGGTATTTAAATTTTGTAATCGTCGACATGTCTTCCGCCTACAACGGGTTTTTGGGCAGGCTATTTGAACGTGAGTTTAAGGCTGCTATTTCCATCTGTTTCTATTGTATTATTCCGAAACCTATCGGGCAAAGTGGGCATCCTATAAAAAATTAAAGGAGGTCCAAATCTATTCGCAATACATTGTATAATTTAAATCGCCTCATGATTTACCTTTGTTCATGGAAGCTACCAAAATGTAGGTCAACACGCCAGCGATAGGTCGACAATAGATCGAGAATATCCATCAGAAGTGGGAAATGAGCTCACCCACATGGAGGTCGACAACCCCTCCCACAATATGACCTTGGACGACCTCAAAACGAGAGTCAAGTTTGAGCCTGCTAAGGGCCTTCTAGGGAAGAAGGCCATTGGACGACCCGTAAGGACATGAACAGAAGAAGAGATCCTTCCAAGCAGAAAAGTTGAGGGTACCTTCATGTTTCATTGCCAACCGCGATCCCATGAGGGTACTTTCAATAGACTCATATAGTCTCAGTGAATTTTCTTGGAGAATAAACCCTTCCGCTAAACATAACTCTCCAATATTATTGTCGGTTTTATCAAAGTCACTTTTAGAAGACATTTTTTCTTTGAAGAAAAAGAAGAAATTCTAGAAAATGTGTGAATTTTACAAATGGTTCAGGTCCCATTTATAGGTCTAATCAAGGACTAGGTTGCAAATACTTGAGGGAGTGACAAATCAATGTGTTGTCAAAGGCGACTGGCAGTTTCAAGTTTCAAGTAGTCTTTTTTGGTAATCAATATATTGCTATAAAGGGCCTACAATGCAAACCAATGTGATGGAGACATGAGTAAAGCCCCTGAAACCGTCCAGTAGTTTGGCATTGAAAGGTCTCATATATTAAAAAGATATTTTAGTCCCTGGTTTTTGACTTGGTCATCCTTTGGCCAAGCACTGAACATGTCAGCACCCAACATGGAGGTAGATTGGTGACCTAAGCAAGTTTCGATATCATTGAAAATAGTCAAACTCTTGAAGTTCGTTATTTCAGGCAATTTGAAGGCATGAGGAAATTACAAGTTAAGAAGAACGAGTTAAAGATATAAGGTATAGAAATTGTATATTCATCCATTAAAAGGCCTATGTTCTATTAGAAAGAGACCCAATGACCAAGTACAAGTAAGGCATAGAGCATCCCCGGTTGCTTCATCACCAACTTGCTCACTAACCTCGGTGTTTTCCTCCTCATCGTCTTCATCTTTCTCGTTCAGAGTTGGTGGATCCTTGCAAGACATCAAGAGACGGTTTTGATCTGAAAACCAGCTACAGTCCAACTTGAGGTTAGTTTTGAGGTCTTTGATCCGTAAGAAGATGCTTAGATGGATGGGGTACTGGCAGGCACAGACTTTGAACTGGTTGAAGAGAGCATCTAATGGGAGATTCTCTTTAGTAGCAACCCAGGTCACATCCACGAATGAATGGTAGTACGAGCATTGACCCAAGTTCTTGGGGTTTTTCATGTGATCCTCCGTATCAGCTTTGGTTTTTAAGAAGGTTATTCAGCTCGCGGTTGACATCGTCGATCTTCTGCTTCTTGCTCGTCAACTCTTCTTTAACTGGTGATTACAAGCTCTTAATTAGTAGCTGAATATCCTGTTTTTGCCCTTCAGCAAGGGATAGTTTCTTCATTAGGATCCTTCTACCTCCCCAACCCTCTTAGAGACCTCTTCAAGTTGGGCATGTGCTCTCTTGAGATCGACTTGGAGACTTTTCTTCTTCTCTTTAGCATCAATAATGGCATCCTCGAGCTTCTTCCTCTCCACCTCACAGTGGCCATGCTCACCTTTTAGGCGATTGTACTCCATCATCTCCATGTCCCATTCCCGAACTGCTTAAGTTGTGAGAACGACAAACTGAAGGGTTAGAATTTATGTAGCAAGTAATATGTTCTCACCCTGACTTGAAACCACAAGCTCGCGAAGCTCATTAGTCCAGGCTCGTGGGATATCGAACATTACATAGTGGAGAACATCAGACAAGTTCTTAGTGTTGACCACCGACCTTGAGTACAAAAAGTCCAACAACATATCTGGGTATCCTGGAGTCCTCTCTCGGAACCTTATATTCAAAAACAAATAAAAGGATGAGCGATCGATAAAGTTCATACGTGAAGAAAAGTTGCTAAGTCGGGAGAAATTTACCTCCGCAATTCTGAGGAACTCCTCAAGCTATGAGGGTCGTTTTGAGCATTGGGAGATGAGGAAGAGTCCTCGAGGTTCTTCTCTTGCCTGCAGCTCCAGTTAGAGATGTAAAAGATTCCACCTCCACAATCTTGTGGTCGTCGTCCCTTTCCCGATGATATTTCTTAGTCAGGGTAGCTGGGGAAGGGAGGAGCATGCTGATCTGGTCCACCCGGAGTGGATTAATGCCTCATCCCTTGAAACACCCTCAGGAATGACATTGTGGCTATGGTCAAAACTGGAGCAGGGGCAGTAATTACATAATCTTTCGTGCAGTCTTGATTCATTTCCCTCATTTGCACATTTTGTTTCCTTTACCTTTTTGGTTGGGTTAGAAAGCCCCTATTTGGGTAAAGACACCCAACATTTCATCCATTAGTGCGCGAGGACAAGTTTAGTAAGGGGGGAAATCGCTTAAAAAGAATAGTTTAATCAAAACCAATGTCTAAAAGCCTTAACCTTGCGAGGTTCAAGCAAGTTAAAAACACTTATGAATGTTGATCCAAAGATGGTTTGAGGGCGATAGCACCTCGAAGCTACACAAGTGTCTCCAGTGTTAAGTACTTTAACGTGTTTATCCTTGTCATTGAGCAGGTCGGTACATTCGAGCACGATCTTGAAATCAAACCTCAGACCGTCGTCATCCAGGGAAGATAAAACATACAACAAAGAATAAGAATTAGATCAGTAATGATTGAAAATCTAAAGCATTAACTGACTCTTTCTCTTTTAGCTTGAGGGGTAGTCAGAGTTTCTTGCTCGACTCCATTCGAGTGCATGACAGTCCACCAGCTCCCTACCACCCAAAACAACTCGTA
The DNA here is from genome assembly GCA_026898435.1 of Prunella vulgaris. NCBI lineage: Eukaryota > Viridiplantae > Streptophyta > Magnoliopsida > Lamiales > Lamiaceae > Prunella > Prunella vulgaris. Next base: position 178,223 of record JAPKLY010000434.1, on the reverse strand, counting down.
GGATTTTAAAGTCAGATGATTTTTTAATCTGACGACCATCTTCTTCTTCAACCTTGATTTGATGTACACATCGCATGTATGCCTAACTTCCAAACTCATCATATAGAGATAGGATATCTTCCCTCCAGTCGATAGTTGGTACGGTCCGTACATCCACAAGATGGCCATGGTGCACATCACGTGTAACCATGGGTTTGATATTATTTGAATTAGTACCAACTTCTAATATTCCATCAAATAGAAAATGACAAGATAGAGTGGGAATCTTAGGCCAACTTCCATAATATCGTACAATATGGCCACCATCCCTGATGGCGGCTGATCATTTTTTTCTGCAATGAAAGGTACATAAAAATGAATGTCACAAAAAATTTCCTAGTGGACCCTCCATCGGGCAAGCTCATCTTCGATAATGAAGCTCTTATGTTGTAGTGCTAATGTGTTTTGCTCGCTCTCGTGAAGGAATGTGAGCTTCGGGGTACTGTGACATAAGGGTTCCCAGTGAGGTACTCTACATATGAAGGTGGTAACGTGAGTCCTACCACTTGCTAAACAAATCGGCTCCATAGCATATAGGCTCTCATCACATCTTCACACCAATTTCGTTAGGCTGCTTGGGCTGCAACAAGGATTTGAGCCTCCATCTCCTTGTCACGATCTCTTTGGAGGTTATTGTCCATGTCTCTAAAAAAATGTTCTGATTCTTCTACGACGGCGGTCCTTTCCAATGTTTCACCTTCTACGACTGTCAGACACTCTCGAGGTTTTGGATCGTGTTGCCCTGACGAAGAACCCACTCCAGCTTTCCTATTCCCAAGGCAGTGGAGATGCTGTTAAATATGTTGGTCGGGCAGAGATGAAAGCCCAACTTTTGAGCCACTGGAAGACTCATCCCCTAAAACTATTTTTATTTCATAAATAAAGAAGAGAAAATGGGAACGTGGGAAATTTACCGTGTGGGAGGATTGGAAAGCGATGGAAGATGGAGACATGAACGAAAGTGGTTAAGTTCTGCAAATCGCTCTCTCGGACTCACAGTAATGAAAAGGATATAAAATGAAAAGAAGTAATACTTATACTACATGAGTTGGAGGGGACCACTGAAGACGCACGACCTTTAGGGTCATTCATATGAACGGATGCGCCTCCACTCACAGCACATGCGTTCCACTTTAAACACTTTTTTTTTTTAAATTCAAAGTAAGAACGCGTGCTAGCGTGTGGTTTAGTTCATAATATTATGCTGACAACAAATCCATGCATCGGGCAAAGACGGCCTAGGGTAGCAATGTTTGCCAAAATTGTGTGCTTTCACGCAAGTGTACGTGGACGTTGTGGTCGTGGCAAGTTAACCAAGTAATAAAAATATCAAACACAGGGAAACGATGTGATATCAAGAAAGTATTGAATGTTTACAAAGGTTAATAGCTAGGAAAACAAGAAATGATCTTGAATTCTATCTACCTTTCAACAAAAATTAGTAAAATCTAACTATCACCTTAGAAAGATGAGCAAGTGTGAGTGAGAAGTGCATTAGTGTACTCCTACTATGGTTCACCTAGTATCTTATCCATCATAACATTTATAAGGTCCCTTGATGTCTAATCAAGCTAATGTCTCTATCAAATGTCTAGATCTCTCTACAACACAAGCTAAAGGGCTCTATCAAATGTCCAGATCTCTCTACAACACCCAATACTCCATTTGAGAGGTCTTAGCTTCTAAGCAATTCTCATTGACATAAAAATATTAATACAAACACTTGGCATGCACAAAATTCAATTAAGAGAATCTATTAATTAACTCAATTCTCATGTGTTGCTAACTCACATAGGCTCTAAACATCCAATTGATTACACCAAGCATTCAAACAAATCATCAAATTAGAGATTTAATCCCTCAAGATCACTTAACCATGCATATGATTAATAGAATTGATTTAACTTTACTTTACTTAAGATTAAAGATAGGGGCTGGGCGGGCTAAATCGTGATTGCACAGGATTTAAGAATAGATGCACAAATGTTTATCAGACGGATTCCGAAGTCTGGAGGCGTTCTGTGGTCCTCTTCCAGACTGCCCCGCTTGCTCCACGACGAACAACCAAACCCTTGGGGCCTTCTTCAACCTCAGGATGTGATGAGTCAACATCGAGGTGCCAAACGAGTTCTGGATCTAATCCACTATGTCTTGTAATAATCACTCTTTTTATCGCGACATTCTCCCTGAAAGATCGTTTCTGGGAATTTAAAACCCAATTTCCTCCATAAATTCTCCGATCCAAATGGCAGGGAAGTTTCCATATTTATACCTTTTATTGTTGGAGGGGCGACCATACGAGTCGGAGGGGTAGTCGCGACCCCGACGGACCTAGGGATGGGGAGAGGTGAGGGTGGCTGAATGTAGAGCAGTCCGCTCTTATAGTCTTTGACCAGTCACTAAACTAAAAACATAGTATTCATACACCAATGCAACAAGAAGATTAGCCCAAGACTAATTGGGTATGCAAAATAACAATTAAGAAGTTAAACATCATTATTAAGCACTAAAACACGAGAATTAAATGGAAACTTACAAAATGTAGGAGAAATAGAATACAATCCACAAACCTTCAAATGCTAACTTCTAATCCGGAACTCCAAAAGCAAAAGCGAACCATAGAAATGTAGCTAAGATCAAGACTAATCTAATGCAACAAACGGATTAACAATCCAATGGTTGGATCAAAAGAAATTGTAGAGAGAAGTATGAAAATTAACTAAGAACCCACTAAGTAACTTCTTAATCTCTCTCTAAAACTACCTAATGAACTAAGATTAATTGGAGATGCTTGAAAATCTGATCCTTGAGGTATTTATAGTGCCCACAATGCTTAGACCAATTTGCCCTTCATTAAACGCGCAAAAAGACGATTTTGCCCTTAAGTTATTAAAAATCTGAAGTTACGGCGAGTAACCTTCTTTCGGCGCACGAGTAACCTTGATCGCGTGAGGTCCTTCTACGGGCGCGCGATCAAAGCTCTTCGTGACGTCCAATTTTTTATTTTTTCGTTATTGATCCCATGGCTCGTACAAGCTTCTTAGGGTCTTCATTTGAGTATTTTAAACTTTCCCATGTGCTCAGATCACGTCATCTCACCTCCTATAATCGTGAATTCCTCGTTTTTGCTCGATTTCACCTATAAAACACACTTTCTTTGCCAAGAAGGGTTAATAACACAATGTATAGCATTTTAGGGTCAATAATACACATAAACTCATCAATATCATGATAAAATGGATGCAAAATGATGCAATTATGACCCTAATCAAGCAACCACGATGATGGTGCAACTTCCCATGTTTTGGGCAATGAGTACCTACTAGCCTACTTCACGCTGGTCTTGTCCTCAAGATTGATCCACGAGGATCCTTATGCTCGAACTCCAAGAAGCTACAACCTTGAAGACTTATGCCAAACCTAGCCCACCACCTCCTCGAATTTTTGAGCAACGGCTAAGGAGCAATTGTTGTGGCATGAATATACTCAGAATAGATTTTTGGCCCAATACCATGTGGACCCATTAAGGGCCCGATCCACATAATGAAGGTCGAAGCTCGCCGAATTACTAACATCAGCACCAAGGATTTGACAACCTTGGGAAGACATATATTCTGTGTCCAAGGTTGTTTGAGACTCGGATATGGTTTTTACTGGGTTTGAAGTACGAGAGTCGTGAGGTACTTACCAAATATGAGGTTTGAGGTTTTGAGCAATTAAGGATTACGAAGACTAAGGAAGGAATCAAATTCTGTTGGGCAACTAATTGTATCTGACACAAAGTACAATTTCATTGAATATTCTCCCAAGTGTCACTACCTCATTAGTTTAGTACAATTCAGGAATTGGCATCTGACGCCAGAATCAATCCAAAGGCCAACAGACTTGGTGACCACAATCCACGTGTCCTCATCCTTGGAGCAACACACACACACACAAACACGCACACACATACCCACATATATATAAGCATTTGCATATTGGTTCAAAAAAAATAACTATATTTATAAATTGATTCACAATATTTGCACAGAAGTATAATTTTTTCCTGTACAGAAGCACATTTTTTATGCACCGATGCAATTTGTAATTAGTGTCAATTTTGTGAATAATTTTTTCACACACACACACACACACATATATATATATATTGACATCAATGGCATAAGAGAGTCATTCTGATATACTCACAAACTCTTGTATTCAATATATTCTACATTCTTTCGCTATCATCTGAGTAATACAAGCATTTATATTTAAGTCATAGACCTTGTAATACAAAACTAGACAAATATGTGGATCCTTTATTATTTTATCAATGTTTAATTATCATTCTCATAATTATAATCCTAGGAACAACAAGGATTTCCCAATTCTAAAAAATCCACACCCACAAATGTCAATAAAACGTATATATATTTTAAAATTATTATTTAAATTCACACCCACATACTTCTATTTTTCTTTAAAACCGTATTTTCACTCTTATGAAGAAAAAGTTAGGACTGAAGGAAGTACATTTGTAACTTACACAATATAAGAATTGTAAATATATTAACAAATAATTATAACTACAATCTAAATTAATTGTATTATTTTATTTATAAATATTAATAAAATAATAGATATAAGATATAAAGTTAATGCAGTGTGCATTGTAGAGGTAAAATACTGTATTGGAGATAATATTAGTGAAGAGTAAGAGTCACCACTACACTAAAAAAAAAAAAGAAGGAAAAAGGTATACTTAACTTGGCTCCAGAAAATACAATTTTATTTCTTAACTTCTACTTATCAACCAGATACACCCAATTAGTAATCAGCCAGTCATATAATATAACTTCATTCTATAGAATCTTACTTCATTTGGGTGAAGTTGTTTAGTAGGCTACTTCGATTCTCACAATTTCAGTTTCAAAAGAACAATAAATTGTTCAGCCGACTGATATTGGAGATTTGAAAAAATTAGGCTTCATTCAGATATTTGGATTGATTAATTTGAAAATGAATGGGTTTAAAAAGAAGAGAAAATTACATAATGATTCACAAAATTGACACAGATTACAAATAGGTTTCTGTGCAGAAAAAAAGATGCTTCTGTGCAGGAAAAAATTATATTTCTGTGCAGAAATTGTGAACCAATTTGTAAATATAACTACTTTTTTGAACCAATATGTAAGTTACCCTAAAAAAAATACATATAAGAGATCATATATTTCAAATTAGAAATTATAAAAAAATGTAAAAGAAGGAAAAAAGTAAGGAGAGATGGAGATGGAAAGAGATAGAGATAGAAATTTCAAATAACATTTTTTTGAAGAGGATTTAGAATTCCTTCATTTTAAACATAACTCAAATCTAAGTATTTATAAATTTATGGAGAGAATAATTAATTGTGTGTGAAATCCACTAATTTTAAATCCATTTATCCAGATGGAGTCTCAAAACTTTTACTAACTGAGTGAACAACATAAAAATTTTATGGAGTTTAAAAATGACGATAAAAAGCCTTTTATTTGGAGTTTTGAGTGACTTACTCTCTAAAGTTGAAAAAAAAAGAAAGAATTAGAGTTGTGGGAAGACAAGGTAGGTGAAATTATGAGAAAGTAAAAAGAAACTATATATTTCTATGATGAAAAAAACCAAATGAAGTTTAGGGACAACCAAAAAATTGAACTATTAGACCCTTGTCACTATAATCTTACGAAAAAAAAAAAAAATTAACTTTAAGTATAAATTGGTAAAATTTTTCTTAATATGGATTGCAATTTGAAAAAAAAAGAAGAACTACAAATTATAAATTAAAATAAATGATATTCCCACCGTCCCAAAAGATATTGAGGTGTTTTTTAGACACGTAGTTTAAGAAAAAGATTTTAAAGGTATATTTTTATGAATATTATATTTGTATTGTAAGGGCTCATTTGGTTCGTAAGATAAAAGTATCTATCCGTAAAAAATATGCATGTTTTTTACGGATAGATACTTTTATCTTATGAACCAAATGAGCCCTTAAGAGTTAAGTTTAATAAATAGTTTCTACTTTTAGATATGCAAATTTTTCTGTGGGACTGACCAAAATAAAAAGTATGCAATGTTTTTGGGACGGGAGAGTAACAATTTGATTAAGAGTAAGTCTCCTGTGCACCAGTTACACGGTGCAACTCTAGTTCATTTTTAAAAAGTTAAACAGTTTATAACTGAAAAGTTAAACAATTTATTACTGAAAAGTGTATCTTTCATAGTTTAACTTTGGGAAAATAATTTTTTTAGTCCTTTATCTTTCACCAATTGTATTTTTCGTCCTCTTAACTATACCTTTTTAAAAATAGTCCTTTAACTTATCAAAAATTATTTTTTCGTCCTCTCAACTATACCTTTTTAGAAATAGTCCTTTAACTTACCAAAAATTGATTTTTTCGTCCTTTTACCGAGCTCAAGTGGATTTTTTTATTTTTAATAACACACGCACACGTTGCCCCAGTTTGGGAGGGAAGAAACGCTCGCTAAACACTGAAAAATCCCCAAATTATATCTCAATGCACATGATGTTGAAGGTAATGAGATTTAGGGTTAGATATAATTTGGGGATTTTTCAGTGTTGATCGCGCGTTTCTTCCTTCCCAAACTGGAGCCACATGTGCGTGTGCTATTAAAAATAAAAATAAATTCCACTTCAGACAGGTAAGAGGACGAAAAAAATAATTTTTGATAAGTTAAAGGACTATTTCTAAAAAGGTATAGTTAAGAGGACGAAAAAAACAATTTTTTGTAAGTTAAAGGACTATTTCTAAAAAAGTATAGTTAAGAGGACGAAAAATACAATTGGTGAAAAATAAAGGACTAAAAAAATCATTTTCCCTTTAACTTTTCAGTAATAAACTGTTTAACTTTTCAGTTATAAACTGTTTAACTTTTTAAAAATGAAATTAAGTTGCACCGTGTAACTTGTGCATACAAGACTAATCCTTTGATTATAACTTTTTAAAAAATAAAAATAAAAATAAAATTACATCCTCTCTCGCTCACTCACTCGCTCGCCCCCAATTTTCAAATCTGAAATCCCTCGACCCCCATTTCTATTTTAGCCTTTCTCATCAAAATCTCAAGCTAAAGCACAAGTCAGTAATGGCGCCAGCTCTTTCATAACCATCTCGCATCTTCCAGCTCTTTCATAACACACCATCTCGCATCTTCCAAGTAGCAAATCGAAACTGTTGCGCATCCATCACTATCTTCCCACCCCTACTTTTTTTTTTTTTTGGGTAAAGTGTAGTATTCAGAGTGAGTCGACTGCGCGAGCCTCCAGTAGCGGAGAATCATATAGTAGCCACCAAGCGTTGGCAAACAGTATAGATGGAGCCTTGTGTCATCTCCCCTGCACCTTCTCCATTGTTTCCCAGGCCCAAGGGTGCTCTACTGATTGAGTCTCCCTCAACCTCCACCTCTATATCATTCTCGAGTCGCCACGTTAAGAAAACCTGCCTAAAGATGTTGTCATCGGGAACTAGGATGACATTGGAGCAACCGGGAGGGAAGATGGTGGTGGAGCTAGTTGGGGCATTCAATGAGCTGACGCAGAGAATAATGAGCCACAAAAGCACGGTACTATCGACCAGCTCCTCGCGCTTGCTCTTCAAGACCCTCAAACTCTCTATTCCTATTCTCCATTCTCTCCCACTTCTCCCTGATGGCCGCTCTCCCCTCTCCAAAGCTTTGTCTATTGCCATTATTCTCGCGGATCTTCAGGTGTTTCTTGGATTAAGTTTATTTTCAGCTGTTAATTCTTGCAGTACTTTATTATACGCTCTGTAGATATGAATTGTGAAATGGCCTGTGACCAACAATGCTATATCCAGATCACAAATATTGAAAGATGCTCCTGTTATAAGTGCGTTACCGATCAAGAAAATAGAACTTTTATTTGCTTGCTTCTTTATTGATCACTACTATTAGATTTTGAGGTGAGAGACTCATCAAGAAAATAGAACTTTCATGCATGAAGGAAATTTTTTACTATCCACCAAGTTAAAATTCAAATATAGTTATAATAATTTGAGAGGTAGAAGTAGAATATGGGATAGAGACATGATGACAAATTGAGAGATTCATCAATTACTATATGTGTCTACTCTGTTTCAGTCTTTGATGTGTTTTAGCTTTTATAATTAGGTTCTAAGCCTTTGTGGATCTCCATTCTGGATGGGATTATAGATTTACCAAGACAGTGATTATTGCTAATGTTAGTGCAGATGGATGCTGAGGCTATTTCTGCTGGAATACTGAGAGAAGTGATTGAAGGAGGTAGAATATCCCTGCTTGAAGTGACGGACCGTGTTGGCACTAACACTACTCATCTGGTACACGAAAGCATGCGCTTAAAGAACATATCTTCGAAGGTGGAGGCGTTAGATGATGAGAGTGCATCTGCATTGAGGGTATTCTGCCTCACATACTATGATGTGAGGGCTATCATACTAGACCTGGTTCTAAAGCTTGACATGATGAGACACCTCGATTATCTCCCGAGGTACAAGCAGCAAATGATTTCTGTAGAGGTTATGAAGATATATGCCCCGCTGGCACATGCTGTTGGCACGAACCTTTTATGCCTGGAACTGGAGGATCTCTCGTTCCAATACTTGTTTCCTCATTCATACCTTTATGTGGACACGTGGTTGGGGAGACACGAGACTGTGAGCAAGCCCCTGATAGACGTATACAAGAAGCAGCTGCTTGAGTCCCTGAGATCTGATCAATGTTTATCTGAAACTGTGGAAGACATATCTGTTGAAGGTCGTTATAAGAGTCGGTATAGTACTATGAAGAAACTGTTAAGAGATGGGCGTAAACCTGAGGAAGTGAATGACATCTTAGGATTAAGAGTCATATTGACCCCAGCATCTGGAGTTAACTCATCTACTATTGGAGAAAAAGCCTGCTATAGAGTACGTGAAATCATCCGGTCTCTATGGAAAGAGATGCCTAGCAGGTCTAAAGATTATATTATGCGGCCCAAGGATAATGGATACAAAAGTTTACATATGTCTGTGGATATTAGTGATAAAACTAGGAAAAGACCGCTGATGGAGATACAGATACGGACAGCTGAGATGGATACATTGGCAGCTGGTGGAACTGCTTCCCATGCATTATACAAAGGTGGTCTCACTGATCCAGAGGAGGTGAGAGCTAATCATGGTAGATGCAGATTTTTTTTTTTTGGGATCATAACTATGGGGTAGTAGAACAATATGAAAATATGTTTACAGGCGGGCACATTTAGGCTATTAAAACACATGACATTTTAGCCCCAATTGGAGTGCTCTGGACCAATTTGGCCTAAATGTGCCAGCCCACAACCTTAATGTCCTACAATTTGTTATACCAACTTATGGGCCTAAAAAAATGTACTCATGAAAAATGATGTGTAATGGCCTACTTACTTATTTTCATCATCACTTTGGATTACTAATTTCTTATTGCGTATTCTGCTTGTTGTCATCAACTGTTTAAATTTTTACTAAGATAGCTGTTGTCTTAGGTTGTGCAAGATCAAGATATATTTGTAAAAGCAAGAAATGGAGCAATTGCTTTAAAACTGAATTCTGTAAACTAAGACTGCAATCATGAATTCTCAGGCAAAGCGGCTGAAGGCTATTATGATGGCTGCATCTGAATTAGCGACATTACGACTCAAAGATTTTCCATCTACAAATCAAATTGATCACAGAAATCGTGTCTTCCATCTGCTAGACAAAAATGGAGATGGTAAAATCAGCATTGATGAACTTATGGAAGTAATGGAAGAGCTTGGTGCTGAAGGAGAAGATGCTCGGGAGATGATGCAGCTTCTCGATTCAAACTGTGATGGCCTGCTGAGCTCAGATGAATTTGATTTGCTCCAGAAACAGGTAGCTATGTTGTACCATCCTAAGATTACTGCCTATTTTTCCTTATTAAAATGAAGGTTTAAAAGAATTTGAAAGAAAGACCTCATCTCACTTAGATCTTGTGAGAAATGAGGTAGCGTTTATTACCTAAGAAAGCACTGACGTCAAATAAATTTTTTTTTTCTTCTGAATTAGTTTGCATAATTTTTAATCCATACCTAAGAAAGCATTGACATTAAATAATATTTTTTTTTCTTCTGAATTTGTTTGCATAATTTTTAATCAACATACCGGATAATGAAATTATGAATACCAAATTTTATCCATAAAGCATCACAAGTGTAGAGAAAATAAATTATTTGTCCTGGCACGTCTCAAGTACTTCCAATGGTACTTATAAATTTTACACTCCTTAATTAAGTTTTGAAGTATATTGGATTCACAAGAAGCCCTTTAGGTCTAGCTTTTAAGATTCTTGTATACCTAAGATAGAGAACTTGATGCATAGTTTGTGGTGAAAATGAGATTAGGTTCTCTATTTATAGGGTTAGTTTATGGGGAATTTAAAGTCAAAAACCTTGATTGTGGGTTTGCTCCTATTAAGGCCTCAATTAAGGTTGAATTTATGAGTTGAGGTTGACAGTAGATTAACAATTAATATTTATTAAAAAATTAAGAAATTCATGTCGTTAGTTGTTACATAAATAGTGCCAGAGGCGTAGCATTATTAGTTATCAGTTATCACCAATAAGTATTCATGCTAACTAGTGATGTATACTCTTGCATTGGAAGGATACAAGTTTCAATACTCGGGGAAATATCTCATGCGTTGTGCATTGCTAAAATATTCACCCTTTGGTCCTCAATAAAAAGCTCTAAACTTTGTACCAACATCTGCTCTATTTAGATAAAAGTTTTTTTTTTTTTTTTGAAAGGCTCTTTAGATTAAAGTTATTGCCTAACATTACTATAATGCAATCTTCATATATGGCTCTCCTTATTTGCACTGTAGGTTGAACTCGCCCGAAATCTAGAATACAGTGATGCTGAATACAAGACACTATTGAATAAGAAGCTGCAAATGGAGGATAACAGTAGCAGCGGAATGAGTCCTGTATAAATTATAGATGATACAGACGGGAAATACAAGTGTACAAGAGCTCCAGAAGAGGCTTCCGGCAAACTAGTGTCTCGTTTATTAGGTAGCACGATTCTAACTTCGGTTCCATGATTTGTGAATTCATATACATCACAACAAGTAAATATGTATACGTGCTCTTAAGGTTGATTATTTGGAGGCTTGAAATTCAATTAATGGATATGTGATTTTTCTTATCAGCCCCTACCAAGCTTATAACCAAGGATTAAAATTTCGCGAAATTTCGCCGAAATTTCAGAAATTTGAAGGTACCGATATGGAAATTCACTTGAACGATTATTTTTTCAAAATTTCGGTCAAATTTCGGGAAATTTCAGCGAAATTTCGATATCGGTCCAGGGTAATTCAAAATGTGCAGATTATCGAGAAATATCGTGGAAATTTCGGTAATTTATCGGTCAAAATTTCGGAAAATTTCGGGAAATTTCCGGAATTTTTTTTTTCTCTAATTTGATGACTTGGTATCATTATTGCTTAGACCAAGATGGTCTTTCTTTTTTTACATTTGAGGCTCATAGGACATCATTTTGATATTAGTTGTGTAATATTCAATAATTATGAACAATTGTTGTATCGTTTTATATGTCTTACGTATGTTTTCTTGATATGTTTGTTGTAAGATTCTCATTTTATTGAGATTTTAAGTTCAATTAATGTATTAAGACTAGTAATAATATTGTCTAAAATTTCATGTTAAATTTCCATCATTTTAATGAAATTTCCGTGAATTTTCTATTTTTTACCTATATCGATATTCGATATCGATATTTTCACCGATATATCCATAAATTCAGGGTACTGATATTTCCGTCGATACCGATATTTTCATTCTTGCTTATAAGCAACACTTAAAAACTTTTTGCTATCAATCGAAAGGAAGCTTTTGCTTTCTAATTTTATAAACTGATACGAATTAACAGATGTTTTACTAATGATTCGATATGTATCCGGCCCAAGGACCGACCAACTCCATTGTCCATTAGCAGATGTTTTACTAATGATTCGATATATAACAGATGTTCTTGGAACCAATTCCATTGTCCATTAGCAGGGGCTCAATTGTTTGATTGGGATCGAGCCTTTTTAATTAATTGATAGTGACTTTTCCAAGTGGCTCAAATAATATAGATATGCATAGTCAAAATGTATAAACATGTGGAAACTCGAATTTTGACCAAGAAAGACTCGAAGACAAATAGTTGAAGGATCAAATTGGCAAATTCATATGTTCACTATTTGCGAAGTATGTACGGTTGAATGGTATTAGTGTAAAATTAACTACATGGTATAACTGATATAGGATACAAGGTGTTGCTCCCGTAAGTGTTAGGGTATGTTTATTTTGACATCAAGTCATGACTTAAAATTTTTGAGATTTAAAAATCTTGATAAATTGTAAAAATGTGTATTTGTTTTGGGATTTTGATAGTATGAGATATTACTTTATTTTAAATTAGAATGTAATAATGATTGATATTATATTATAATATTGTATTGGAAAGAGTAAGTTGTATTGGTAAAAAGTACTCCCTCCGTCCCGGAAGACATTGCGGAGTTTTTGTGGGCACACGGTTTAAGAAAACTTACTTTTTACTTTATGACTCATCAATACTTTTTGTTAATTAAAGATTAGAGGCTGCATCAACGTTTTCCCCCCTAATCTGGAATATGAAACGAACTGCAAGGAGTGTTAACATTTCAATAAAAAAATTCAACTCAAAATTCAATTCCCTCCAAAATATTTCATACATTTAAAAAGCCCATAAATGGCTGTCAACAATTTAATGCTGAGTTGATAAAAAAGTTTAAACTTTTACAATTCCCTCCTACTTTTTACAACCATTAAATATCTCCATCTACCACAAAAACTGATCATAATTCCTAAATGTTCAACATTCAATACAAAAAGGTGAAACACACAAGCATTCAATGAGCTGCAGCAGGTACAGGGCAAAAGAGCTGACTCCATCAGAGAAGAACTTGATTGCCCAATTTCTCCTTGCTACCAGCAAAGATGATATTGTTGGTAGGGGCAAACAAAGTGAGGCAGCTGCATCATTTGAAGTCTCGATGAGAACGATTCAGTACATCTGGGCAGCTGCAAAGAAGCAACAAAATGAAGGTGCACCTATTATATTTACATCAAAGAAGAAAGGTATACATCATAACAAAAGTACAGTGGTTCAGCTAGATGATGATCGCATGAGGGCCATACCATTTCACAAGAGATCAACAGTAAGAAGGTTAGCAAAAGAACTGGAAATCAGCAAGAGCACTGTCCATAGGTGGGTAAAAAGAGGGGATATTTTACCACACACAAATGCTATCAAGCCTGATATTACCACATCAAATAAAATGCAGAGGCTCATGTACAGCCTGAGTTCATTGGAACTTGACAGTCTCAACAACAAAATCAAGTTTGCAACAATGCATAATGTCATTCACATAGATGAGAAATGGTTCTTCATGACTAAGGCAAATCAGAGAGGTTATAAGCTTCCAGGGAAAGTTGAACCCTATAGGTCATGCAAAAGCAAGAGATTCATTATCAAAATCATGTTTATGTGTGCTGTTGCAAGACCTATATTTTCAAGTGATGGTACATGCATATTTGATGGTAAAATAGGGATGTTTCCATTTGTCACAAAGGAACCAGCCAAAAGAGGAAGCAAAAATAGGGCAAGGGGCACAATGGAGACAAAACCAATTGACTCAATAACAAAAGATGTCATCAAGGGCTGTTTGATTAATCAGGTAACCACTAAACTATCAGAACAATGTCATCATCTAGTTTTAATCACAAGTAAGTCTCCAAAACTGAAAATTTATTCAATTTTCAGTTGGTGACATTACTCTATCATGCCTCATTTTCATGCACTTAATCATCTCAGTTTATTTCATGCCTCATTCAGATTCTTCCAGCAATCAAGGCAAAATGGCCCACATTTGCAAGCAAAGACATATTCATTCAACAAGATAATGCAAGACCTCACATAACCAACAATGATCCTGATTTTAGACTAGCAGCAAGTTCAGATGGATTTAATATCCAACTAATCTGCCAACCACCCAACTCTCCTGATACTAATGTTAATGATTTGGGGTGGTTTAGGGCTACACAAAGTTTGCAAGTCGACACACCATCATACAAAGTGGATGAATTAGTGCAAAATGTGATGTTGTCATTTGAAAAACTCAAAGACATCACACTTAACAATGTGTTTCTCAGTTTGCAGGCAACCTTGATTGGAATTATGAAAGCAAGGGGTCACAACAACTACAATCAGCCACACATGTACAAAGAAGGCTTAATTCGAGAAGGAAGGCTGCCATTAACATTAGAAGTGGATGAGGCCCTTGTAAGAGAGTGCATTGAGTATTTGGGACATCATGAATAGATTGAAAAAGCCACATATGATTTGGAAGCCTTATTATCAGGATTATGGTATGTTTAGTAAGTGAAAGAGTATCTTTTTGTCATCATTTTGAACCAATATTTTGTAAGTATTTATGTTTACAGCCTAAACATAAGGCCAAGAAGTCAGTAGGACTTGCTTAAGTTGTAAACATAAACATACGTAATCTTTTGAAACTACGCAATGTCTTATGAGACGAAGGGAGTATTATTTGCAATACCAGGAGAATGAAAGCAAAACCATCAAGCCTCCTAACCTAGGCAATTAAACTAGGTGGTGGCATTAATGTTTAGCTCAGTTTAGGGACATATCCACACATTTACCACAATGTTCCATCACATATCCAATATACCCACAGAAATCCCTCAGAATAAATAGATCCAAATAAATACCAACATAAAGACTTCATCAAAGGGATAATGCAAGCAAAACCATCAAGCCTCCTAACCTAGGCCATTAAACTAGGTGGTGGCATTAATGTTTAGCTCAGATTAGGGACAACTCAGTTTAGGAACATACCAACAGAAATCCATCAGAATACATACATCATAAATACCAACATAAAGACTTCATCACAGGGATACATGCCTCCTAAACTCATATATCCAACATACCAACAGAAATCAATACATGCATCATAAATCCCTCAGAAACAATGCATCATAGGGAGATTAGTCATAACCTGAGATAAGCAGGACACCAAATTCCAAGAATCATATCTATGGAATTCTGGAAATCGGGAGAAACCCTTGAAGTCAGCTCAGTCTCTCCCGTAGGAGGCTCATTTTCCTCCATAAAAGGAGTATCATCATCATCATCATCATACGAATTGGCAACCACTGCATTTTCGAGGTCCAAATCAACAGTAACGGACTCCGACCCCACAAGATCGAAAACCTCAATGGAGGGTATCTCGTTAACCATCGATTCAAATTCAGGACATGAATGAACGTTAGTAACAAGTGAATCGCATATTGATTCAGACCCCTGTGAGGTTGAATCAAAATACATAGGTAAATCGTAGGGGGGTGTCTCACTTACCATTGACTCTGTTTCCGGAGAGTGCGAAGGAAGATAAAGAGACTTCGACACCATCTCAAACCACTTTCGTTTCCCAAGAGGTGATTTTGAATCCATTGACGATTTGAGAGAAAGATGGAGACGATTCGACAGAATCCAGAGAGATGGAGGCAATTCGACAGAATCCAGAGAGATGGTGTCGAAGGGTTTGAACGAAGAGAGATAGAGAGAGAGAGATACGAGCCTGGTGGTGTGCGTTCAATTAGGGTTTGGTGGATGGGAGGCGATTCGATAGATCCAGAGAGATAGATAGGCTAGGGTTTCAATGAACATTCCAGAGAGAAGGAGATAGAGAGACGATGAAGATGATGAGTTAAGGTTTGGTGGTGTAGTGTGTTCAATTATTGGAGGGTGGGTTAGGTAGTGGTGTGTGTTTAATTAGTGGAGATAATTAGTTGTTATTATATTTAATTAATGGAATAAGTATATTAAAGAGTTTCTATTTTAAGGTCCGCAAACTTTATACAAGACAAACAAATAAGGAAACTCCGCAATGTCTTCCGGGACGGAGGGAGTAATAATATGTACACACTCCGTCCACCAATATATTTTTCATTTGTGAAGTGACACGGGATTTAATAAAAATTAATATTATATTGTAATGATAGATAAATAAGGAAAAAGTGAAAGTATTGTGGGGCCCAAACTTTTATTTATGAGTGTGGGTTGTTTCTAAATAAGGAAATGAGAAAAAGTTTTGTGAACAAACAAAAAAGAAAAGTGAGAAATAATTTGGTGGTCAGAGGGAGTATTATAATAGGTATATTTAGGTGTGGATTGCGTTTAAGATTTGAAATCGGATTATGAGTTTCAACCTCGTATGGAATGTTACCGTAAATTCCCAAGTCTATTCGAATGAGTCTCAAAATAAACATATACACGTACTTTCTTAAAATTAGTTTTCATATTTTTGGTGAGTATGTATAGTGTGTTATAAAACTAAAAAAAAAAAAGAGCACTATAGAAAAGCAAAATAGAGAAGACAATATGTAGGGAGAATTATTTTATTCAATGTCTTCTTTTTGTGTGTGTAACAAATAAGTGTCATGACCTCTATTTATAGGGAAGCTCATGCATGAATATACATAATGATAGTTTAAGAGGATAATTAAATGTACATAAAAAGTCCTCCATCATTGCTCTCTATTATTGCATGTAATTCTCTCGTAACATCCATGATCATTCAACACACTTTGACATTCTCTTTTAGTTTGCAAGGACATTCATTTCTTTCATAACACTCCCTGCCTCGTTAAAACCTTACTAGGGAAAACAAACCCATTAGGATAAAAACCCAAGGAAAAAAAGAGTACATATTTCTTAGTTCATTAATTCTCCACCTGATTCAAACTTCATTTAAAACCCTTCAATCGACGCATTCCGATGCGCTTCACCAAATTTTCAAAAGTAGCAGTTGGTAATGCCTTGGTAAATAAATCAGCTAAGTTCTCACTTGATCGAATTTGTTGCACACATAGATGCAAATGACCCCCGCCAAGACCGCTTAGGCGCTTGACGGCACGCGACCGCCGACGCCTAGACCAAATCACCGAAAAAAATCCGTCAACATATTTGGCACTGTCGAGACCGCCTTAGTACCGCCTAAAAGCCATTACTATTTTTTTTAAAATTCCTAAAAATTAAAATATGGAAACTAAACTACTAAATTACTAAAAAAAGAAAAAGTTAATTGGAATACTTCATAATTTATTTGTACTATGTATTTTGTTATTTTTGTATTTCATTTAGAAATTGGACAATGTCGTATTATCATAGTTTTTAATATTTTGTTGACTTGTTACATTTTGTGGAAAATATATTTGGTTATTAACTATGCTTCAAATTTATAATCTATTATATAATGTGCATTTTTATTAATATATGTTTAAAAAAATTAATATTATTAAAAAAATAAAAAGACCTTGGCCCCGCCTAGGCGGTTCTAGTAAATCATTCTTTTGTAAATTAATATTTTTATTAAGACATTTGGTTGCACATCGATTTCACCATTCTTTTGTAAATCATGAGTGAAGAAGAATTTTGGTGAAATATGTTTCGTTCTATCTCCTTTAATATATCCCCCTTTTAGTTGAGCTATACAAGCTGCATTATCTTCAAATAGTACATTTGGGGGATTTTCATTGTCATGCGTCAATCCACAATTTTTTCTAATATAATTGGTCGTTGATCTTAGCCAAACACACTCTCGAGTGACCTCATGAATTGCTATAATTTTAGCATGATTTGAAGATGTGGCAGCAAGTGACTAATTTGTAGACCACAATGAAATTATAGTACCACCACATGTAAATGCATATCCAGTTTGAGACCTTGCTTTATGTGGGTCTGATAAATACCCAGCATCAACATAACCAAACAATTCAGGTCAAGATTTATTTGAGTAAAATAAGCTAAGATAAATTGTTCCTTGGAGATTTATTTAGTCCTCTTTTCTTTTGAGGATTTTTATCTTTGGAACCAAGAGGTCAACCACGCTTCTGGCGTGCTTTAGACTCATTAGCACTTGATATATGTTCTTTAGGAACATCAATTTCTACCAGTACATTTTCTGCTGGAATATGTGATTTAGTCATTCTTCTGGAGTCACTAAATGCATCCGATAATTGATTTGCAATTTGTTGCAAATGTATAATCCTTTGAACTTCAAGTTCACATTCTTTTGTTCGAGGATCGAGGAAATCCATTTTTATTTTCCAATTAATTTTCTTCTTCAGTTGATCCTTACCTCCCGCTAATGTCGGGAAATGAGATTCATCAAAATGACAATCTGCAAATCGTGCAGTAAACAAATCACCTGTTGATGATTTAATATATTTTATTATAGAAGGTGATTCGTACCCAACATATACTCCCAATCTGTGCTGGTGGCCTAATTTAGTATGATGAGACGGTGCAATAGGAACATAAACCACACATCCAAAAATTCTTAAATGTGATATATTGGGCTCATAGCCAAAAGCTAGTTGTAGGGGAGAAAGATTATTGTAACTTGTTGGCCGAATTCATACAAATGTTGCATGTAATATAGCATGTCCCCAAGCAGACAAAGAAAGTTTTGATATCATTAGTAATGGTCTAGCGATTAACTGTAATCTTTTGATAAATAATTCAACTAGACCATTCTGTGTATGAACATGAGCTACAAGATGTTCAACACTTATACCAATTGACATGCAAAAATCATAGAAAGTATGTGATGAATATTCACCTGCATTATCTAGATAAATTTTCTTAATTGGATGATCTGGAAATTGTGCTCGTAATTTAATTATTTGAGCAAGTAATCTCGCAAATGCCAGATTGCAAGAGGACAATGGACATACATGTGACCATCTTGTTGATGCATCAATTAGCACCATAAAATACCGAAATGGTCCGCATGGTGGATCTACAGGCCCACAAATGTCATCTTGAATTCGATCTAGAAATGCAGGTGTTTCAATTCCCACTTTAGCGGGTGAAGGTCTAGTAATTAACTTCCCTTGTGAGAAGCAACACATGAAAATTCTTTCGAATTTAACACCTTTTTATTTTTCAATGAATGACCGTGTGAGTGTTCAATTATTCGTCTCATCATAATGGAACCAGGGTGTCCAAGACGATCGTGTCAAACCATGAAATCATTTGGATTAATAGACTCCTGGTTTATTAGGTGATATGATTCTACCAGACTTATTTTCGTACAATATAGTCAAGAAGAAAGTGAATATAGCTTTTCTAACACACATCATTTTCAGAAATGACTTTTGTAATCAATAAGCATTCAATATCTTTCTCATTTACAGTCTCGATATGATACCCATTTTTGCGGATATCTTTAAAGCTTAACAAATTTCTTCGAGACTTAGGAAATAATAGTGCATTATCTATGACAAGTTTGGTTCCCCCCGGGAGAAATATAGTGGCTCTTCCGGAGCCATCAATTAAATTTGCACTACCACTGATAGTATTAACACTTGTCTCTCCATTTTCTATATGAGAAAAATATTTACTATTTTTTAATATAGTGTGTGTAGTAGGGGTGTAAATGAGTCGAGTCGAGTCGAGTCGAGTAGTGCTGAGTTCAAACTCGACTCGATAGCAATACTCGAAGTTTGAAACTCGATTCGAACTCGATCGAGCTTGATTTTTTTAGCTCGAGCTCGACTCAGCTAAGAACTCGACAAACTCGAGCTCGGCTCGATAAATTTATTATTTTAATAAAACAAAATATTAAATATATTTTAGCTCTTTTTTGTCTAAAATTCAAGCTCGGCTTGACTCAAGCTCGACAATTATTTTTATATATAAAAAATTAATAGAAAAATATTAAATATTGTGTAAGCTCAATTAGGCTTGTGAGCCTCTCGAGCCGAGTATTTATAAACTCGAACTTGAGCTTGACTCGATTAGGTTCGAGTTGATTTCAATTTTTTTACGAGTCGAACACGAGTAGATTGCGAGTTGGCTTGACTCATTTACACCCCTAGAGTGTAGTAGCACTATCAATTAAACACATATCACCATCATTATTTAATCCAAAAAGTTTAGCATCCATTCATTTCTTCATTAAAAGAAACACGAAATTAGAAATTAGATAAAAGTAAAGATGCAATGATAAAGGCTTATTATTCATAAATTATACAGAGAGTATTGATTATTTAGTATCCTCAAAGAAATCAGATACATCAAAATGAGTCATGTCATCATCATCAATTCTAAGATCACTATTGTCACCAACAAGATATGTTTCAATGTTTTTACCCTTATTTATAAGGAATGCTAGATAAAGTTCAACAAGATGATCCGCAATTCGGCAAATGCGGGGCCAATGTCCTTCCATGCCACATTAATAACATTTTTCTTCATATTTTTTCTTTTTCCATGGTCTCTCTTCTGGGAAATTTTTTGTTTCCTTTTGTGGTTGTTATTGTTATACGGGGTGTATCTACCACGACTCCGTCCACGAATATAACCACGCCCACTGCTTCCTCTAAGTCCTCGTCCATGACCATGTTCAAAATTTGGAGATTGAGTCGCATTCGCTTCAGGGAATGGACTAGAACCACTGGGTCGGGATTCATGATTTTTCAATAACAACTCATTATTTTGCTCGGCCAACAAAAGACATGTAATCAATTCAGAATATTTTTTAAATCCATTTTCTCGGTATTGCTGCTGCGGAGCAAGTTCGAGACATGAAAGGTAGAAAATGTCTTTTCAAGCATATCTTCATCAGTAATATTTTCTCCACACAACTTTAACTGAGAAGTAATTTTAAACATGACCGAATTATATTCATTCAAAGTTTTAAAATCTTTAAGTCGTAGGTGGAGCCAATCATATCGGGCCTTTGGAAGGACGACCATTTTCAGGTGGTCGTATCTCTCTTTTAAATTTTCCCATAATTCAAGTGGGTCTTTCACAGTTAAATATTCTATTTTTAATCCGTCATCCAAATGATGAGGAAGCAAAATCATTGCTTTCGCACGGTCATGGTTGGATGCCTTATTATTTTTCACAATTGTTTCACCAAGACTCGTTGCCTCAAGAAGAATTTCGACATCAAGAATCCATGAAAAGTAATTTTTTCCGGTGATACCAAGAGGTGCAAATTTCAACTTTGTAAGATTAGCCATAATAAAATAAATTGACAAAAGAAAAAAATTATTACCTCAAGAGTTGTGTATGATATTTGAACTTGCCCAAATATCTTTAATTAAGCTCAAGGTAAAGAATCATGCTGATAACATGTTATAAAACTAATAAGAAAATGAACACTATAGAAAAGCAAAATAGAAAGACAATATGTAGGGAGAATTATTTTATTCAACTTGTTCTTTTTGTGTGTGTAACAAATAAGTGTCATGACCTCTATTTATAGGGAGCTCATGCATGAATATACATAATGATAATTTAAGAGGATAATTAAATGTATATAAAGAGTCCTCCATCATTGCATGTGATAGTGTTTTGGTACCGTTGAGTTGTAGTATTGTTCAAAATGTGGTCGACACTCAAGATAATACTTATTGTGTTCAGAATAATGTAGAGAGAATAAGTAAACATCGGAAGACTTTGAACACAAGGATTAACTCAATCTTTCCACAAACTAAAATTAGTTTGTGGCGGACTCAAGACTGAAATATCACTAACTTGGAAAAAGTGATTACAAAAACAAATTCGAGACTTGGAAATATTCCTTCCAAATCTCAAACATAAAATTGGATAAAATATCCAAATAAGTTCCCAAATGGCAAACTTAGATTGTTAAGTCTAAGCCTACTTCAAGCACAAACTTCCACTACCTGTGAACAACTTAGCAAAACGTATGGGATAATAATATACACAGTGTTGTACAGAATGTGAACAACACATGTGAAACCACTACACTAAAACCGTAAAATAGGTTTCTATAAATGCGCTATGCTTCAGTATGTAGTGTGGGGTCTCTCTCTTGGTTTCTAGACGTATTCCTCATCTATTTATAGAGTTGAAATGTTGATCCGTCCATCAATAAAGTGGAAATCATGGAGAGAAGTTGAGATCCACTTTTGTAGGAGTTGAGGTAACTTCCATGTAACTTCCTTTCTTTACTCTTCGGTTCCTTTGATTCCAGGTTCTTCCAGGTGTTCTAGATCCTTCCAGGTGTATCATGAATATTCTGGGACATGGGAATAACCGCCGTTGACCGTTGTTGACCAGGGACAGCACCAAGGACAACCATTCAAGCAATACTAAGCAGTTAATCACTGGAACATGTTTCCTGAAGGATGTTGACTTGAAATGATAGCAAAGACAATTCGAACAACACTAAAAAGTTAGTCGTTAGAACGAATATCCTGGATGATGTCCTGGAGGATGGGTATGATTCCAGATGTGATTAGCACTGGTCTCAACACTCACATGAACAACATGTAATTCTCTTATAACATCCATGGTCACTCAACACACTTTGACATTCTCTTTTAGTTTGCAAAGGCATTCATTTCTTTCATAACATAGTGTGCAATTTAACAATATATAAACCACTTCGTAACATTTTACTTATAGTGATAGTATTCTTGATTTATGTATGTATGAATAACTAGTATAGTGCTTGCCAATTTTTTTTAATATTATATATAATTAATTTTTTATTAATATTTGATTAAATAATAATTATTCAATTATTTTAAAGTTTATATAATATTGATATGCAATTGACTATTAAATTAAATATGATGTACTCCTTCAATCCTAAAATAAGCTTTATGCCTTTTGAATTTGCGACAGATTAAAAAATATATATCATTTGTATTTTCAATTAAGTTAAATGTTGCATTAGATTTAAAATTTGATGCTTGATAAAATTTAATATTTTGATAAATTTTTTTACGGAAAGTCTTGTATACCCCATTTATATGTCGTGCAACTGGTGCAATTATGTGTAACTCTCAATGAACAATAATTTATATTAATTATTTTTATTGAATAGTATTTGTAGTAATTGCACAACATGCGACTGAATATATAAAAAAAATAGTTTATTAGAGAATCTTTTATATTTAACTAATTCTTTGCCATAATATTGTTTTAACTAAATATACTTAATTCTCTTATTTGAATTAAATACAAATTACAAATTTCAAAATATATGACTTCTGGCAAGATTGAACTACCAAACAAATGATGATACTTTTGGAATAATTTCATTTTAATTTAATTTAATGTGAGACTAAAAAATAAAGAGTACAAAATTAGAGATCTAATTCCTATTAATAGGCATAGATTATTATTTTTTATTGTGTCTTAAGACAACAAGATATTTAAAATAGAATATCTTACTACTAAAATTAATATAATAAAAAATTACCAAATTTTTATTATTTATTCATCAAAATAATAAATCTATTTAATTTCTCGTGTTTACAATACTAAAAAAATAATAGTATATCTTAAAAAATACATTTTCTCAAATACAATAAAACAAAATATAATTTGATATATACGATGACAATTAAATATTTGTTACATTTTCTTAGGGTGAAGTTAAATAATTTATTTTTTCAACACATTCATATGTTTATGGATTGATCTAAGTTGGTTAACATCAATACTTATAAAGGAAGAGGTGCAAAGTTCAAATACTCAATATATAATTATTATGTAAACACAATCATAAATTATAGTTTCATAGTAAAATGATAAATGACAATGAAGACACAAAAAATTGACACGTAATAAGAAATTTAACACATAGATAAATAAAACTCATTAATAGGAGATAAATAATAATTTTATAGTAAAATGACATATGGCAATGAAGACACACAAAAAAGAAATACTCCCTCCGTCGCAGAGGTGTTTTCACCTCTGGGATGGCACAACTTTTAATAAAAGTAGAGTGTTGTGTAAAGTTATATTATTAAAATAATGAGATTAGTTGGATTGTGAGGATAAAATTAAAGTAATAGTTTCCATTTATAGGGTGTGAAAACAATTGTGGGACGGACGAAAAAGGAAAGTGTGAAAACAATTATGGGACAGAGGGAGTACAAGCGAAAAGCACTGAAATTTCGACACATAGAAAAACAAAACTTCTTATTAATATAAGGGTTAATATCAATTTGCAACCCGTAGTATACTACATTATTCAATTTACAACCTATACTATTTTTTCAATCAAATTGCAATCCATACCATATAAAATTAACCGATTGATACCTCAACTCAATTTTTTAATTTTTTTTCCTGCCAGAGTACGTATTTCTTTTAAGGTTATACTTGCCAATTGCTAATTATTTATTTTTATTGACCCAAAAAATTTAATTTTAATTAAAAACCCTATTTCACACCTACTAACTCAAAGTATCTAATTTCTACAGAGAGACATGAGAAGAATTGAGGGGACGATGGCAAAATCATCCAGTGTCTTTGAACAACGGTAAAATTCAAAAAACTAGGAGCCGTGAACCGTTGGTGTTGATAGAATTTACTAATCGTGTTTGCTTATGTGGCTATTATAGTGTATTAATTCTATTAAACAATAATCTAAGAATTAATGTTCTTAGTGTTCTTGAGGGGATAATATAGAGAGAGAAAGTAGAGAGTTTAGAGAGAAAAAGTAAATGTTGTGTTATGATTGAATTATATTGAATTGTTCTGTGAATAGTACAAGAGAAGCCTTATTTATAGGTGTGCAAGTGTGAGGTAGCACCTTACGAGCCTATATGACTTCCTGTGTTTGACAAAGGTTCGTAACCCCCGCCTTGGTCCCTCACAATGCACCCATTTACAATGCTCTATCCCACCACATATTCGCGTCCTATTTATACGCACACTAGCTGGGTCCTCGGACTAGGCGAGCTACTCGGCGAGCTCTTTTGCCTTGTGCGGTTTTCGGGGGTGATGTAGTGGTGGAGCTCGGCATGGCCTCCTCGGATAGGGGCGAGCTCCCCCTTGAGAGGGGAAGCTCGCCCATTGTTTCCTCATCCTTGGCTCCCCTGGTCGCTGACCTCGGCCGATTGGGAGCTCGGGCGAGGTTCTTACATACCTCACCAAGCTCCCTTGTGTCAGGCTTGGCTCGAACCAGTGGCCCAGCTCCCTCTCAACTCGGCGACCTTCGTAGCCTTGGGACAATCTCGAGATTATCTCTCGGTAGTTCGCCTTGTCAACATTTACCCCCCAGCTCGCGCACATCATGATTTATCTAATGTGTGGGCGAGCTGATTTGTCTCCATGAACGAGGACTCGAACATTGGCGAACTACATTTGGGCAGGTACCGAGCTAGTGGGCGAGCTCCGTCGTGGTGGTTGCTCGGCCGACGTGGTGCGGGAATCAAGACGTCGTGCACGCCTTTTTAGTCGTTGTTTCCCGCGCCTATCATGGCCATCTTTCAAACTTTTTGCAAAATAGTCCCTGCACTCCTCGAATATTCGACCTCACCGCGACGTCTATAAATAGGTGGGGGTGAGTTCATTCTTCACTTTTCCACTTCCGAATTCTCAGAGCAACTTCCGGCGAATGGCACCCTTACTTCCGACGGAGCTTTGAGCGTTCTTCAAGGTAGAAAACCCATTTCCTTTCCTTCTCTTGTTCTTATTGAAGATTTTCCTCTTTCTTCCTTTCGACTTCTTCAAGTTTCTGGAAATTTTGGACATTTCCGGTGGTTTTTGATTTCTCTGATCACCCGCATACCGTAACTCCGGCGACTGGAACTTTGGACTATCCTGCAAGCTTCCAAATCTTGTCCACATAATGTCGACACATGTCTCGAGTGAAACCCTTTCCAATCGTAACCCCGAGAAGCGGCCAATAACTGGGAATGAACCAATTCCCCTGATCTCCCCTATAGTGATCGGCTTAAGTTCTGAGGTGGCCTCGGTAGCTCACCCAGATTTCGGCGAGCTCCTCGGTGAGGTTCGCTCTGACTCGGAGGAGGGGGCCTCCAGTGCCGTCTATCGTGAGGTATGGGAGGAAGGAGACGAGGTCACCCCTGAGGAAAGAGTTGCAGGTGGTAACAAAGGGGCCACCGAGATTGGCTAGAAGGTCGCCGAGGCCGGCGAGGAGGTCGCCGATGTGGGCGAACAAAGGGGCGACCTTGAAGAGGTTACGGTGGAGTGGTTTCACTCTATTGGTTTTCTGGAGCCTCAGCTAATTGAGCACCAGGTCCCTGCCGAGGTTGTTCACCCCTTTGACTGGAGTGAGTACATCGCCCGACACGCGGCGAGCTTCGATCTCCCCGGGCGGGAATATCGGGAAGCGGCAAACAAATCTGATTATAAAGCGAGTGAGATTACAAGTATTATCAACGAGTACCAGCTCTCTCATCTTCGCGAGAAGTACCGGATCCCGCTTGACATCTTCCTATATGCCCCAAGGAAGGATGAGCGAGCTGATGCGCCCCCGACGGGGTTGACGGCTATCAACGTCCACACCCTCGAGGCCGGACTTACCCTGCCTCTACACCCGATTATCGGCCAATTTTTGCTCGATAACAACCTCGGTATTACCCAGCTCACTCCCAATGCCTGGAACAGCTTGTTGGCGGCGTTGGCGGTTTTTGGGTTGGAGGTGTACGAGAACCGACTGACAACTGCCGAGCTCAACGAACTCCTCGCCATAACCCGACAAGTAAACGATGGCAAGGGGTACTACTACCTCAAAACCCGCCCGGGGGAGAAATTTCTGGGGATCCTTCCGAACAAAGTCCGCGACTGGAAGCAACAGTTCATCTTCATGGGCGGAGACTGGCAAGCTTCTGCAAACTATTCTGGGTGAGGAGAGCGAATCCCGACCCCGGATGAATATGGGGAGGCCAGCTGTAGGTCGCCTACTTGGTGTGTGTGGGTTGAATTAGATTTACTAATCTAAATTCTCCTCTTTTACAGGTTTGAAGCATCACAAGTCAAGTCGCGGCAAACCCGAGACGTCCCTCGAGTTTGACGTAGTGCGAGCTGTCTGCTACCTGAGGAGCCAGGAAGATCGGGAGACTGCCCACCTCACTCAGCATCATTGCCTTAGGCTCGCCGGACTTCACACCCTGCCTCACCACCTTACGGTCGAAGGTCCTGAGCTCCCATGTTCACAACCTTTCGTAGCTCGCCCATCTGGGGGGGGGTAGCTCGCCCACTATACTGACATTTCTTCCTTGTTCTTGCAGACGGTAGCAGGGTTGTCTTCCCGACTGTTGAGATCCCGGACGCCTATCACATCGTAGCCCACCAATTTGCAATGGCTCCACCTCGCCCTAACAAGCTCGCCCCGCCCTCACTGCTGGCGTTGGATGCGAACAAGAAGGCCGAGCTCGCCGCGAAGAAGGGCGAGGTTGGTGGGTCCGAGACTCAGAAGGGATAAACAAAAGCCCCCACAAAGTCCAAGGCTGTGGAGGTCGCTAAGACCAGTAGGGGTGGATGACGAGCTGGCGCCACCCCCGAGCGAGGTTCGGGGAAGCGAGGTCTCCACAGGGGGGATGGGACCAGAGTGGGCGATGAGGATCCTCAAAACCGTAAGAGGACAAAGTTCGCCCTTCGCGACGAGGACTCCAATCAAGCTGGGCGAGCCTCGGCGAGGTCAGGGCAAGGTGGCTCTGCCCAGTCTACTGCTCCTTTAGCACTTCCCTCCACGCCGTGGTCACCGCCTCCTCCATCGCCCTTCGAGGTTCAAATGAATGATGACACGGTCCTCGGCTGGGCCCTGAGCGAGTTCAGTAAGTAGCTCTCCTATTATCCTTGTCCTCCCTTATTATTTTGTCCTTTCAATCTTTAACCCAAGTATTTGAACCTCGCAGATATGCCTCCATCGCCCGTCCTAACAGGCACGAGGCCCTTCACTCCTTTGAGCAATCCCGCTCCCTCACCTCTATGCGGCAAATCCCTGTCGGGCTCGCCCGGAACACGGTGAGCGAGCTGCCGAGGTTCTGGTCAAACTCCCAGTTGGCGACCGTGGAGAGACAGAACCTGATTGAGAACGCCCTGCTTTCAATGCACTATGCCAGCGGGCTTCTCCTCACCGGTCAAAAGGTGATTGAACAAGCGGAGCAGCTGGAAGCAGGTAGCCAGGAGAAGAACAAGAATTTGATCGCCATGGCAGATTCGCTCGACAAGGCCAAGAGGTCGGCGAAGCTCGCGGAGAAGAAGGCGGCTGCGGCTTTGGCCTCCGAGAGTAGTGCCCTGGACAACCTCACCCAGCTTCAGAGGCAGCTCGCTTCCTTCCAGTAAAATGCCGACGCACGACTCAGGGCTAAGGAGGAAGAGCTCGCTGAAAAGCTCGCCAAGGAGGCTGGCGAGCATGAGGTGACCAAGAGGGACCTGGAATTGCAGCGGGGTCTGGTGAGGAGTGCCGAAGCGGAGTGTGAGAGACTGAGGGCCGAGCTCTCGGTGAAGGTCAACGAGGTCGCCGAGCTTCGCAATGATGCCTCTTCATCGGCGGACCTGGTGGCGGTAAAGACTGAGGCCTCAGATCGGGGTTTCGTCCAATACTATGCTGAGGTCCTGAGGGCCCTCTGGTGGGCACGAGCTCATCACGATGACTAGATAAAGGCCATGGTGGGCGATTTCAAGGACTGCTTGGATAGGGTCCCCTTCCCCGACGGCACTGAGCTGGACATCGGCGACCTCCCAGAACTTGGAATTCCTCTCGACTTCGTTCCGGCACGGTTCAAGATCATCAACACGATCCCCGTGCCGGAATTGAATGCTGCTGAAGAGGAGGTCGCCGACGAGGAAGGGCAAACTCCCCCCACGATCGAGCAGCTCCAGGAGGCCTGTGGTGACACGATGCTCGACACCACTGGGTTCGACACCAGCGGGCTGACGGGTAACATCACCATGCTGCCTGAACTTTCCCCTCAAGCTGGCCAGGTCACCGCCGAGGTTTCCAACCCTGCCGAGGTCCCTACCGACGCTTCTGTCGTCCCCGCTGCTCCAGAGACTTGAGCTTTTTCTTGCTCTTAGATTAGTCTCACTTTTGTCATAGCTCGCCGGGCACCATAGCTCACCCAGAAGGAGCTTTATTTTTGTAGCTTTTCTTTTTGTCTAAGTAGTTGAAGCTCGTTGGGCATGTGTAGCTCGCCCAGAAGGAGCTTGCTTTTGTAGTCCATACATGGTCAGCTGGCCGACCTCTGTGGCCAGCACTACTTCATATACTTAGGAATTTTTCAAGTATGTTTGACTTGAAAGTTTCTTAAGTATCTTTTGAATAGAATTCGAGCCTTTTGTTATGACTTGTCTTCGCTTATATTTTTACGCTTACGTTATAATTTTGATTAGCTCGTTTTATATATTTTTCGGGTACTTAACTGTTCGTCTTACTCTACTTTCGAGAAGCGAACCGTTCATTTTACGTCACTTAGGACTACGAATCGTACCTCCGTTTGTATAGTACATATTCTTCATCTTACACCACTTAGGGCCACGAATCGCTCATCTTAATCCACTTAGGGTAGCGAGTTGTACTTTGTTTAATTCACGTTGGGCGATTGGGTTTCGTGAACCTTGCCTTAGACGTTTTCCGTCTTTTTTGTGAATTTTTCTAACTTATGGCAGTAGGTGCTTGATGATCCTTTAAGGAGGATACCTTCGCTGACCTGGGGCACTTTGGCCTTTGCCGTTGGAGCCTTTAGATTATAACGTTTGGGACCTTGGTCCTTGCGTATTGCGGAGCTTCGAATAGTTGGTTATTGTTGCGAACCTTCGAAGTGTTGGAACATTTTTGCGAACCCTCGAAGGGTTGAACCACTTTCTTGAGAAAAACTTCTAACTTTATACAACGACGTAATTTACATCGGTTTCCATCAACACTTCTGATGCGAACTTTCGGCTAGTCTATTACAAAATCTCAATTTATTGATAAAATTTCTTTAGATGCGCCGCACTCCAGGTGTATGACGAGGTGTTTCCTTCAGTGTCCTCGAGGTCATATGTGTTGTTCGCCCAGGCGGCAGTAACCCGGAATGGTCCTTCCCAGTTTGACCCGAATACACCTGGTGGGGCCATCAGCTTCTTCTTCAGCACCAAGTCCCCAACCTTGAACTTTCGGTCTCGGACCTGCGAATTGTAGTACTTTTCCGCTCTGCGCTTGTAGGTGGCATTTTTCATTTTCGACGAAGCTCTGGTTTTTTCGATCAGATCTTTTTCGACTGCCAAGGCTTCGTCGTTCTTTTCTTCGTCATATCCTACCACCTTTCAGGTCTTATTCTGGACTTCCACCGGTACTACTGCTTCAGTTCCGAAGGCTAAGGCAAATGGTGTCTCTCCGGTGCTGGCTCGGTACAACGTTCTATAGGACAACAGAACCTCCGGGAGTTCGTCTGCCCAGCCTCCTTTCTTGTCTTCGAGGCGGAGCTTCAATTTGTGTTTCAAAATTTTGTTCACCATCTCGACCTGACCGTTCGACTATGGATGGTATGGGGTTGAGTAATGTTTCTTGATGTTCCATGAACTACAGAAATCTCTCAACTTTTGGCCGTCGAACTGCCTTCCATTGTCCGTGATGATCGATTGCGGAAGTCCAAACCGGCAGACCAGGTTCTTCCATATGAAGTCGGTCATTCTTTCTTGAGTTATTGTTGTAAGTGCTTCAGCTTCAGCCCTCTTGGTGTAATAGTCTACTGCTACAACAACAAACTTTACACCGCCTCTGCCAGGTGGAAATGGACCGATCAAGTCGATACCCCATTTTGCAAAAGGTCATGGGCTGAAAACTGACTTCAGTTGGTTGGCTGGGGAGTGGATGTTAGGTGCGAAAAGTTGACACTTTCGGCACTTCCTTGCGAAGCTAATGACATCCTTGCGTAGAGTGGGCCAGTAGTACCCTTGTCTGATTGTCTTGTATGCCAAAACTTGCCCCCCCAGCGTGACTTCCGCAAATTCCTTCGTGAATTTCTTCTAACACCTCGAACCCTTGCTACTTAGACAAGCATTTGAGTAGAGGTAGAGAGAATCCACGTTTGTAGAGTTGACCATCCACCAACGTATATCTCGCAGCCTGCTTCACTAGCCGACTAGCTTCCCATGTGTCCTCGGGGGTCGTTCCATCCTTTAAGTATTTTTGGATCGGAGTGCACCAATCTTCACTGTCTTTATTGCCTTCCTGCCCCCCACTCGAGGTCTGGTTTACTTTATAGTCGGACGTCGAGGGGTTCTTCAGTTTGGTGACTACAACCTCCGTGACCTCGGCTTCGCCGTTACTGATAGCTAGTCTGGTTAGGGCGTCTGCTTGCGTGTTTTCTAGTCGCAGTATCTGATTGATGTAAACCTATGTAAACATCGAGATCAGATGCGCGACTATCTTCTGGTAGGTCATCATCTGCTGGTCTTTTGCCTCGTACTCTCCCCGGACTTGAGATATTATTAGCTAGGAATCTCCGAAAACTTGAAGATTGGTTGCCCCCACAGCTAATGATAACCTAAGTCCGGCTATCAAGGCTTCGTATTCCGCCTCATTGTTGGTTGCTCGGAAGTCGAACCGGATTATGGAGGTGAAGACTTGTCTGTCCAGGCTGATTAGGACCACGCCGGTGCCTGTTGTCGTGTTGGTTGATTATCTGTCAACGTAGAGGAGCCACAGAGCTATACGCTCCCTCGTCGGATCTTGTGGGAAAGTTAGCTCGATGATGAAGTCGGTGAGCGCTTGTCCCTTGATCGTTGTTCGGGGTGCGTAGGTTATACCGTATTGGCTAACTTCTAGTGACCACTTCAGCAAGTGTCCGGCGGTGTCTGGGCGCTGCAATATTTGACGTAGTGGGAACGTCGTCAGCACCTCTACCGGGTGGTCGGAGAAGTAGGGCCTCAATTTTCTAACACTCATCACCAGTGCATAGGCTAGCTTCTCTGTTGGGGTGTACCGCAACTCGGTTTCATGTAACACTTGGCTTACGTAGTACACTGGTAGGTGTGTTTTCGCCTCTTCTCGGACCAGGACGGAGCTAATGGCAACCTCCAACGCAGAAAGGTAGAGGTACAACTTCTCCCCAGGTATTGGCTTTGACAGGACCTGCGTATCTGCCAGGTATGTTTTAATATCTTTGAAAGCTTGCTGGCATTCGCTTGTCCACACGAAGTGATTCTTGAGGTGTAGTTTGTTGGCTTTGGCCGCCTCCTTGTACCTTCGTGTGTTTGCTTTGATTGCTTCGAAGAACGGGAGGTTCCGGTCACCAGACCTGGAGATGAACCTGTTCAAGGCTGACATGCACCCGGTCAACCCTTGGATTTTTTGCACGGAATCAGGCACACCCATCTCGATTATGCACTGGGCCTGCGATGGGTTGACCTCTATTCGTCGTTGGCTAACCAGGTGACCTAGGAACTTTCCTGAATGTACGCCAAAACTGGTCTTTTTGGGGTTCAGTTTCATGTTGTAGTGGCGTAGTATGTCGAAGGTTTTCTTGAGGTGGTCGAGGTGATCCTCCTTCCTCAAACTCTTGACAACTATGTCATCCACGTACACCTCCATAGACTCACCGATGTGTTGGTCGAACATTTTATTCACCAACCTTTGGTAGGTTGCTCCGGCGTTGATAAGTCCGAATGACATCCTTTCCCAGCAATACATGTTTTTGTTGGTGTAGAACGCCGTATGTTCCTAGTCATCTGGGTGCAATGCTATCTGGTGATAGTCTGCGAATGCATCCATGAATGTCATCATTTCATGGCCAGCGGTGCTATCTACAAGCTGATCAATATGGGGTAGTGGAAAGTTGTCCTTCGGGCATGCCTTGTTCAGGTCCGTGAAGTCGATGCATAGCCTCCACGTCCCGTTGTGTTTTTTGACCAGGACGGGGTTCGCGACCCACTGTGGACACAAGGCTTCCTTGATCAGCTTGTTGTCTAACAACTTTCCCACTTCGGTTGTTAGAGCTGCGTACTTGTCTGGTCCATACTTCCTCCGCTTTTGGCACACGGGTCTCCTCGTCGGATCTATGTTAAGTCGATGGAAAGCATGTTCCAACGGGATCCCCGTTATATCTTCGTGGGACCAGGCAAATACGTCCAAGTTGGACATTAGAAACAGCTCTATCCTCGACCGGTACGGTTCGGGTAACTCGGAACCTATGAAAAGCTCCAAGTCCCTTTCCGGGTCCACCGGGAGTGCTGTCAATTCTTCAATGGGGGTGGCCTTTCTTTTTTGATTTTTCCACCTTGGGTCGCTGATGAACTCGTCCCACTCCTCTTGTGACATTTGCGCAGGTTCGTGACCTATGCGTGGCTCGAGGTCATCAGTTTGATTCCCAGCTTGGACGGGTTCCTCAACTGCCAATACTTCTGGGGGTCCGTTAGTTTGGAGAGGTCCTGTAACTTGGGGAGTTGGATCAACTTCCATCGGCACAGGTTCTTGGTCCTCCGCAGGTCCCTCATCTTGCGGACCTTCGACCACCTCCATGGACATAGGTTGTGAACCTTGCACTGGTTCCTGCGCTTGGGCTTCCTCCACCTCCATTGGTGCCGACTGTGCCTCTTGCGCAGGTCCCGACACTTGGTCAGATTCCGGCAGATCGCCTACCTCCATCATCTCAGTTTCTGTAGAGATGATGTCTAGGATATTTGGCTTGTCCGTCGGAATTTGGATTTTCTCCTCAAGGACCTGGACCTGCATCACGACTTTCCTAGCTCGACCATTTTTAATTTGGAGTAAACACTCTCGGGCCTTTTTCTGGTCGCCTTTTATGGTTCCGGCACATTTTGGAGTTGGGAATTTCAAACAATAGTAGTAGGTCGAACACGCCACTTTGAATTCATTGATAAAGGGGCGGCCGAGGAACCCATTGTAGGAGGACTGCTGGTCGACAACTAGGAAATCTACTAACCTAGTCAGCCTCCTCTCCGGGTCCTCAGCCGATACAAGCTGGACGCTCAACCTAATACTACCTAAGGGGACGGTTACAGCCTCTCCGAACCCCACTATCCTAGCATTGCTAGGTTCTAAATACGACTTAAAATCACCTAAGGCATCTAAGGTGGATTTGAAGAGAATGTTGGTGAAAGCGCCGGTGTCCACAAGTAGCCTGTGAACTCGGACGTTCATGATGTTGGCGGTTATCACCAACGAGTCATTGTGGGGCGTCAGTACCCCCTCCAGGTCCGCCGAGGAGAATGTTAGCTCATCAGTGAGTTATGCGACGGTCCTGGAGCTGGAGCTGCCTTCCTGGACTTGGTTTATGGCCCGAATCTCGGCCTTCCTTTTTCTTCTGGAAATGGAGGATCCCCTGTCCTGGAGACCTCCGGCAGCTCCAATTTCTTCTTCGAGAACCAAGAGTTCTCGAGTTGGCTCCAGGTTTTGTTGAGGTTGGGGAGGTACCCTCCGCCTGTTTTGAGGACCGCGTTGGCCCACATCCTCTTTTTCGTCATCGAAGGCTTCCCTCCTCTCGAACCTGGGCCTCTTCGCCGGTCCCTTTTTCATGAAGTCGACTAGCTTTCCATCCTCATAGAATTTCCAGAGTTTTTTGAGGAGGTCTCGGCATTCACTGGTGAAGTGGCCGATCGACTGGTGATAGACACAGTACTTGTTGGGGTTGAGCTTCGCGCGGTCCTGGTGAATTCTCCTCGGCTCTTCCAACAAGGCTTTATATTTGACCGCAGTAAAGACGTGGTCGACGGAGATGGTGAGTACTTGGTTGAGCTTTTCTTTGAATTCGTCCCCGTCGCCAAAAGCTTTCAAGTTCCGGGGAGCCTTGTATGTGCCCCCGGACTTCTTTCCGTAGGGCTTCCTCTCCTCGGAGGCACTGACCTCTTTCTGGAGGGCCTCCTGCATGGCCACGAACACCCCCGCCTTGTGGCAGAATTTGGTGTAAGTGTTCGGACATGCGAGGTGCATTTTCTTCCAGAGATCGGTGCCTTTTCGGAGCCTGGCCATCACTGCGACAACCTTGGTATCCTCGCTCACTGGCTCTCCCTCCAGCAGTATCTTATCGAACCTCTCCAGATACTGCTGGTCGGTCTCGCTCTCGCCTTGATGGATGTTGGCGAGTCGGTGCTTCTGGGTAAGGTAGGATCCAAACCTGGAGAAATGGGCCAAGAACTCCCGCGATAGTTGGCTAAATGAGTGGATTGACCCCAGGGCGAGTGATGAGAACCAGCGGTGAGCTCTGTCCCCTAGGGTCAGCGGGAAGTTTCGGCACTGAGTGGAGTCGGTGGCACCCACCGAGATCATGTAGTCTGCATACTTGGCCAGGTGGACCTTCGGGTCGAATTCGCCCTCGTACACAGACATCACCAGGAAGTGGATCTTCTTCTGGACCGGTGCTCGGAGGATGGTAGGTGCCAACGGAGACGCGGGGAGAGTGGTGGCATCGGGCCCGCCAGACTTGGCTGCTACTTGCTGTTGTAGCATTTCGACGGCCTTTTTAGTGTGGCCAGCTCATCATCGTGGGCCACCTCCGTGGTGGGTCAGAACTGGTGCCCACTATGTGGACCCAATCTATCGGTCACGGGCCTCCGTAGTCGGTCGTGGGCGGACCTGCGAGGCTGTAGGTCCGACTCTCCCCTCTGGGACGTAGCTGGGGCTTCCGTTCGTTCATTCTCCTCACCTCTCGGCCCCAACCTGCCCTGGAGGACCTCCCTCCTCAGCGACTGGTGAGTGACGGATGCCTCGGTGTAGGCCGAAGCTCGCCCAGCCTGCGTAGCTGGCTCCTCCACCACCTTAGCCTTCCCAACGCGCTCCCTGTGTTAGCGAGCTTGGGCAGAGCTAGCCTCCTGCTCAGAGGGGAGGTCGCTATACTGGCCCCGAGTCTGGGTTCCCTGAGTGGGCCTTGTCTGTTCCCTGGCCTCGGTGGCTGGAGCTCGCCGGGGTACCAGGGTGAGCTCATCGAGCTGCCTCTGCTGCAACCTTTGCAGGGTTGCAATGGTGCATTGGAGCTCGTCGGGGTTGTTGGCGAGGTCCCTCAGGGCGGGATTTAAATCCTCCTGAGTCACTACAACTCGCGGAGGTCGCGGAGCAGTGTTCTTCTGAGGAGCTCGGTGCGAGGTCTCCCCTTCAGCCTGG
Organism: Prunella vulgaris; assembly: GCA_026898435.1. NCBI lineage: Eukaryota > Viridiplantae > Streptophyta > Magnoliopsida > Lamiales > Lamiaceae > Prunella > Prunella vulgaris. The sequence continues at coordinate 142,175 of JAPKLY010000434.1, read as the reverse complement.
TCCTGGTCGCCCTCCTTCCACCTCCGGGTGTTCGCCGAGGTTTGCCCCTTAGGTATTTTGGGGCTTTGTAGGGGGTAGCTCACCGAAGGTCACCGAGGATGTCGAGGTAGGTTGCCGGGGTTATGATCTTCCAGCTTGGGCGTGTTTACACAGGTTTTTGTCTAGCTTTACGTGTAACGAATTGTCTAAAATCTAGTTTATTCGTGTACACGTGTGCGTTTGAAAACTTTTTGGGCAGAAGTTACAAATCCAGAAATCTGGGTTTTTACCCGAAAATCTAGGTTTTTGTCCAAAGGATGAAAATGTTTGTGTATCTTCGAGTGTTCTTGAACTTTGGTCAAGAACACCTCCAAATCTTCAAACCTTTAAATAAACCCTAATTTCTCACTCTCAATTTTTTTGGTTCAAGGACCCTCCTTCTAGCTCCAAATTATTGATAGAATTTACTAATCGTGTTTGCTTATGTGGCTATTATAGTGTATTAATTCTATCAAACAATAATCTAAGAATTAATGTTCTTAGTGTTCTTGAGGTGATAATATAGAGAGAGAAAGTAGAGAGTTTAGAGAGAGAAAGTAAATGTTGTGTTATGATTGGATTGTATTGAATTGTTCTGTGAATAGTACAAGAGAAGTCTTATTTATAGGTGTGCAAGTGTGAGGTAGCACCTTACGAGCCTATATGGCTTCCGGTGTTTGACGAAGGTTCGTAACCCCCGCCTTGGTCCCTCACAATGCACCCATTTACAATGCTCTATCCCACCATATATTCGCGTCCTATTTATACTCACGCTAGCTGGGTCCTCGGACTAGGCGAACTACTCGGCGAGCTCTTTTGCCTTGTGCGGTTTTCAGGGGTGATGTAGTGGTGGAGCTCGGCATGGCTTCCTCGGATAGGGGCGAGCTCCCCTTTGAGAGGGGAAGCTCGCCCATTGTTTCCTCATCCTTGGCTCCCCTAGTCGCTGACCTCGGCCGATAGGGAGCTCGGGCGAGGTTCTTACCTACCTCACCGAGCTCCCTTGTGTCGCCCTTAGCTCGAACCAATGGCCCAGCTCCCGCTCACCTCGGCGACCTTCGTAGCCTTGGGACAATCTCGAGATTATCTCTCAGTAGTTCGCCTTGTTAACAGTTGGATCGCTAAAACCTATTGGAGACGGGGTGGACACACTTGGACTCTGGGGATAACGCAGGTTGAGTAGATTTAAGATTCAATTTCTGTGTATTCAATTTTGTCCATGGAGTTAAATGATATTAGTCAAGCATATCTAGAATCTTACATTAAATTAGGTTAGATATTAATGGGATTCATTTAGAATTTAAACTTTTAAAATTGTATTTGTATCATGTATATATTCTGATTATCTCATTTGTAAAATCAATGAAATACGATTCATATTTTCTATAACTGATACTATATTTTTTTGCAGTGTTATTTCCTTCATAACTCCATTGTGATTGAGTAGAGTATCTTGAGCGATTTTTTGCAGTGTTATTTCCTTCATAATTCCAATAGGTTTTAGCAATCCAACGGTGCAAGTTGATCACGACTCCTAGTTTTTTGAATTTTGCCGTTGTTGAAAGACCCTGGATGATTTTGCCGTCATCCTCTCAATTCTTCTCAGATCGTCTTTCCAATTGAATTTTTTTTGCATTTTTTATTCCTTCCTCTCGGTAGAAATTAGAGAAGTGGGTGTGAATTAGGGTTTTTTTAATCAAAATTAAAAAAATTGGGTCAATAAAAAAATTAGGAATTGACAAATATAACCTTAAAAAATACTACTGCCGGATAAAAATATAAAAAATTAAATTGTGGTATCAATCGGTCAATTTTATATAGTACAGGTTGCAATTTGATTGGAAAAATAGTATAGATTGTAAATTGAATAATGTAGTATAGTACAGGTTGCAAATTAATATTAACCCTTAATATAATAGGGAGATTTTCACTCTATACTTGGTCTTTTGATATGCTTTTCAGGTTTTTAAAAAATAACTACAAATTTAAATTAAAAATGAAAGTTATTTCTACCCCAATCTAAACATGATTAATCTGAAGTTGAATTACAAATCGATTTACAATTAATTAAGTTAATTTTTGGGCAAATAATCAAACATGATAAAACACAAAATATATGAACATGGAATCAAACATGAAGTTGAATTAAAATCATAATATTCAAATAAATAAACAAATAAATAAATAAATAAAAAGAGAAGTCTAGAATACAAATTAGATTTGTGTTTCGTTATCATCAGTCAGGATAGGCTCAGGTATTCTGTTGTCTTGTGGAAGGGAACGCCACAAAAAATCATCTAAATTGGTTGCAAGGAAGACTACATTGTGTAGTGTACAATAAGACTATTGCGAATCACGACTCCGAAGAATACTTTCGCGGCTCTAGCTCGGGCTAGCAAGCCAACGATAACAGCAAGAAGTCTTACAAATAAATTTTAATTGATATTTGATAGTAATTCCTCAAGCAAACAATGACATCCTATTATAGACGTCTCATATTTCACAGGAAATCTAATAGTAATCATCAACCAACTCACTAAGATCAAGGTAATAATCTAGAAAGTCTCACATAATTAATTATGCTATATTCTAATAAAAGATAAAAGACTGGAATTCAAATAAAGACTAATTCAAAGATGAAATCAGAATATTATCCTCCTGCGCCCGTTCATATATGGGTTTCTTTGTTTGGGCCCTCCTCGGTCTGACTTGCCAATGATGGTTGGGCTTGGGCCACCTTAATCTTTGCTCGTCTTGCCCGATTATCCTTCAAGATTATCGTTGCCCTCAAGGATAAAGTGCAAAAAATGTTCTTTCATCAATTCTAAATTCTCCCAAGTAGCTTCCTCTCTTGGCAAGGACTCCCATTCAAGTAACACTTTCCTGTTAAAATATTTAATTATTTTAGCTATTAAGTGGTACGTGTAATTAAATAGGTCCAATAATTAAATGTTAAATTCATTTTATATTAATTAAAGGAAATCAGTTTTAATTTGAAAGTATACGGTGATGATGATTAACGGGAGTTATGGATTAATTAAAACTGTCGGGGAGTTTTGAAGGGTTATGACTCTTTGTTTTAAAACTCCTCTCTGCCAAAAGTTTCACCACATTATTGTGAGTGAACACATAAAAGAAAAGGTAAGAGGGAGAAAAAGAACTCTGCACAGGAAGGACTCTGGACAGGAACGTTAAATGACTATGAAATGGAACATTCAATATCACAAGAATTCATGGATCCTGGTACGATTCTAAGTGTGAAATATAAGACGGAAGATCTCGGGCATAAATGGATTTGTCAATTCCATCACGGTTTCAGGAATTGCATTATTTCAGGAATTGCATTATTGAAAATTAACTTACAGTTGGTATCAGAGCCCATGGTTTAGACGTCTATGTTTCACCATGAAAGCGTAATTTTGATGTGTTATTTGCTAAAATGTTGAATTATGCGGCGGTATTGATTTTGATCTGTATGATTTTTGCGCTGTTTGATTACTGATGATGTACGCCTGATTGAACTTGCATGATTGTTTTTAAGACAATATCCATTATATGGTATTATCGTGCGGGCCGTACATATTATTTCTGAAAGTTATATAATTGTGCTCTATGAAGATTATTTCCCAATATTTATGCTGAGTAGTTGTTTCTGTTATAATATATGTAAATATATTATTATATTGTGTGGATATAATATTAGATATATCCAGTGGGCTTTAGGCCCACAAGACTTAGGGTTAGGTATTGTATATATATAGTATCGTTCCCTGTATTATGTACTCTACACTTCACAGTATTGTAAACGGCAGTTCATATTATTATATCTCCTGGCTTGGTCGCCCCCAGACGTAGTCACTCCGTGACGAACTGGGTCATCAAACTCCGTGTCATTTACTTTTATGCTTGCGCTTTTCTCTCGATTACAACACGTAATCAGCACGAGTCTCTACGAGCAATAACGATTTACGAGAGGATTGCTCCAGCTGTTTTCAGGATCAAATCAATCGGGATTAATTTTTATAAATTGCTGAAACTGTGAGTTTCGTGATTTAATTTTTAATCTGATAATTATATTGAAATCATGATTAGGTTTTCCAGACGCAGTATATGCTTATGTGAATTATGATCAACAGCGAAATCATATGCTATGCAATATACTTTATGGTAACATGCTAATATGCATCTGTATATATTTGTTCATCAACATCATTCTTCTCGAAAAATATGTTGTACATCAATATGTGTAGTATGCATCAACAGATTGTATATGCTGCTTATATGCGTGAATACAATTGATATATGGTATCTGTGAATAGAAATGATGTGAATCCATCGTGTAAAATCCAGATTGTTTTTACATACTGTCATATATTGCATATTCTTGAATCCACATGCTTATATGTATTAGATTGTGATTCTACTTTATACATGCCTGCATAACAAAACCTGAGTTTCTGTTCCCAGAATCCAAATTTGCGAAACCTGTTTTTGTGAAATTCAATCGCGAATTCTGAAATCATCGCACCTACCAAGAAAATTGCGAACGCCGATTCTGTCGACGGCGGACTTCTTATCAGCGACTCCTCCGTCTATACGATTGTTGTGTAGATACCGGATGGAGAACGACGGCCCCCTGAAGCGGGCCGCGTGCCGCGACGCTGCCTCTTTTGGCGCGACGCCACCTCTACCGCGACGGTCCTCGGCCGCAATGCCTCTGTGAGACGGGCCACGCGCTGCGAAATTGGAGACGGCGCCTCTGGCCCGATACCTCCCCCTATGAGCCGCGATGAACGGTGTGACGGTGCTCTGCCCCGCGAGACGATGCCTGCAAAACGTAACGCAACTCCGCCCCTGATGCAGCGGCGTTTGCCCTTCGCGACGCCGATGACGGCTGTGCTACACCGATGACGGCGGTTGACCGCCTGACGTGACGTTGTGAGGCGATACCTACGGTGCGCCGACGGCACGGCGGTGACCATGACACGCGCAGCGACTGCGAATGACCGCCTGCGCAACGGTGAATCACCAGCTTTTGGTCCACAATGAGCAGGCGACGGCATCCAAGATTCGCGAGAAACAGACGGTGGAAAATCCGCCACGACTATCTGAATCAATCAAACCCTTGACCAAAATATGGAAACCCTTGATTAACAAATGGGCCTGACTTTCCAATTGGGCCGCTTTATGTTTTAGGTTAATTTGCGCCATTTGGTTTAGGCCCTTATTTTTTGGGCCCTCCATTTATTGGGATCTGTTTTCTAATAATTCTGAAAATGGGCCGCCTAATCCCTGGCCCTTCTTATTAAAAAGAAAAAATATATATATATATATATATATATATATATATAAAATAAACATTTTACTTGGGCCATTTTTTTTAAATTGATTGAGCATTTTATTTTGTTGATCCTAATTAATTTGGATCCTAAAAATTATTTTTTGGCCCGTTGTCCCATTAATAAAAATTCATAATGGTATTATGAAGTCCAAATCATCAATTTTTTTTTAAGGCCTTATCCAATAATTATTTTTGGGTCCAAAGTCCCATTAATAAATGTCCCATAAAAGTCATACACCCAAAAATATTTATACCCCCCTATAATTAATTATTAATTTTTGTCTTAGCATTTTTATGATTGAGCCTTAATTATTAAATGCTACAAACAAATAATTTTAATAAATTTCCATTTATTAATTTTTGTAGCAAAAACATGTCAAACATCACTAAATGTGAATTCGATTAATTGGCACTTGATTGCCATAACTATTTGACATGGGCTCTCAACGTTGAAATCCACTTTGTCTCTAAAGACTTTACCGACACAACTAGACAATCATCTAAATCCACAACTGCCCAAATGGCACAAGCTCTAATCTTCTTAAGACATCATCTTCACAAAGATCTTAAGAACGAATGCCTCACTAAAAAAGATCCATCGACGTTGTGGAAATGCCTCCAGGATCAATTCCAACAACAAAATGATGTGATCCTCCCCGAAACCAGACATGAATGGATAACACTTCGTTTCCAAAACTTCAAGTCTGTAACGGAGTACAACTCTGCCCTACATCGCATAGTTTCTCAGCTTAAGCTGTGTAAAGAAACAATAACTGATGATCAGTTAATTGAAAAAAAAAAACTCGTTCCACTTTCCACGCTATTAATCTTGTACTCCAGCTGCAGTACAGGGCCAAAGAGTATCAATCACACTCCGAGCTCATTTATGCACTTTTAGTTGCAGAAAAGCACAACCAATTGTTGATGAAACATCACAATACTAGACCGGTTGGCTCACAAGCTATGCCTGAAGCACACGCTACTCGGAGGAACTCTAAAGGCCGTAAACGTGGAAAAGGAAATGAGGCGAGTGGGGGATGTGGATTGACCCGAGGTCGAGGCCGTGGTAGGGGATGAGGTCGAGGTCGCAACAATGCACAACCTAGTGCAACTGAAAAGAATTCACCTCAAGATCAACCATCGAGCTCACGTGCACAGAACAAACAAGTCTGTCACAAGTGTGGATGCGATGACCATTGGTCTCGCTCGTGTCGTACACCAAAACATTTGGTGAAGGCGTATCAACGTATGCTAAAAGACAAAAATGGGAAGGCTCATCACGGTGAAACACACCACACCGACCTGCCCAAAGCAGGCTTTGTCATAGACAAAGGATGACCTCTTGGGTGAACATATGACTATTGACTACAAAATTTAATACGTTTTTGATAAAGTAGGACCTAAGTGATCCCTTGTGCGGCTGATCAATCAGCGTCTGTAATCTTGGCTCTCCTTAGCATTCCTCATATCTAAACGTATCCAAACATACACTTAAGTGCTTATGGAGATTAATGTATTGTGCTTAGTAGATAGTGCTACTACACATACTATCTTAAAAGATAGACAATTTTTCCAAACATTAACTGAAAAGAAAGGAAGTGTCACTACTATTTCCGATGACGACATACAAATCGTTGGCTCCAGAAGAGCCTCGATCATTCTACCTATGGGTACCGAATTAATAATCGAGAATGCTTTATTGTTTCCACAATCAAAGCGTACCCTCCTCAGTTTCAAAGACATTCGACAGAATGGCTATCACATTGGAACAAATACTGAGGACAATAGTGAATATCTGTTGATGACTCACTATTTAAATTGTCGTAAACACATCGTCGAAAAACTTCCATCTTTCTCGTCTGGCCTATATTACACATACATCAGACCCTCAAATCTCCATATAGCCCTTAATCTAAAATTTAATGATCCAAATTCTTTCAAACTATGGCATAAGCGGTTAAAACATCCAGAACAATCCATGATGCGTCGGATTCTATGTAATTCATCTGGCCATAACATAACACACAACAGAATCCCTTCTGTTAATGAATGCATATGTGATGCTTGCACAATGGATAAGCTAATAATTCGTCCTTCTAGTAGTAAAGTAAGAACTGAATCTCCTAAATTCCTTGAGCGGATTCAAGGAGATATTTGTGGACCGATACACCCAGCATCTGGACCATTTCAGTACTTAATGGTCCTAATAGATGCATCCACTCGGTGGACTTATGTCACCATGCTATCCATTCGCAATACTGCTTTTGCAAAGCTTATTGCTCAGATTATCCTGTTGATATCACAATTCCCAGATCATCCAATCAAATCCATACGCATGGACAATGCCGGTGAATTCACCTATAAGGCATTTGATGATTATTGCTTGGCATTGGGAATCAAAGTGGAGCATTCGGTCCCTCATGTTCATACTCAAAATGGTCTAGCTGAATCATTAATTAGACGTCTTAAATTAATCGCTAGATCACTACTACAAAAAAGGAACTTACCTGTTTCATGTTGGGGGCATGCAATCTTATATGCATCATCACTAATCCAATTCCGACCAACTGCATATCATGAATATTCCCCTATTCAACTCGTGCGTGGAAATGAACCTAATATTTCCCATCTGCAAACATTCGATTGTACAGTGTATGTTCCAATACCACCACCTAAGCGAACATCTATGGGCCCACAAAGGAAACTCGGTATTTACATCAATTTTGTATCTCTCACAATACTTAAATACCTCGAGCCTTTAACTGGGGATCAGTTTACAGCCCGTTTCGCTGACTGCACATTCGACGAAGATCTATTTCCGGCCTTAGGGGGAGAGAAAAATACCATAATTAATAAATGCCATGAAATTATGTGGAACACAAAAGATCTTCAATACTTAGGCCCACGCACTAGTCAAACTTGAACCAAAAGTTCAAAAGAAAATAAACTTGCAATAATCAGCAAGTAATCTGCCAGATGCATTATAAAATGCATTACTGATTATAAATGAAGTGACTGTGAATAGTTAAGGATGCCCCTATACGCCAGAAGCGTAATGAACCTCCTTACACAAAACCATGGTATATTAATGCTAATAATATATTCAGTTACTCATGAAATCTCCTGAAGAGATTCGTCCTGAAGACGAGAAATCCTAGTAAAAAGCACGTGCACATAGCAATCAAAATACTAGGATTGCGGAACACCCAGATCAATGGGAAATGATCAAGATCTGGTTTACATGAATCTTAATAAACACAGGAGACAAACATATCACTGTTGTCGACAACATATTCGTACCCATAGTTGCTCTTTCTAAAATCTGGTACCAGTATCTAAATTCAGTGCTCGAAGCACTTTGATTAGATGCAATAGAAAGAAGAAAATATGGAAGAGCTAGACTCGCAAAATAAACTGTTTTGTTCTATCGTACATACCCCCTAAACATTTTATCCCTGAAGGATATAAATGGGTATTAATACGAAATAAAATGAAGTTGAGAGATACAAAGCGAGATTAACAGCTTAAGGGTTTTTCGCAGTGACCCATTATTGAGTTTGATGTGATCAAACAAATTCTCCTGTTGTTAATATTATAAAGTTCCGCCATATATCCCTGGCAGTTAAATGCAGTTAATGGACATAGTTACCGCATACTTATACGGATCATTAGTTTATGACATCTATATGAAAATCCCCGATGGATTAACTATTCCTCAAATGAGGAATAACGAACATCGTTGTATGTTCAGCATTAAATTGCAACGCTCGTTATATGACTTAAAACAGTCAGGTCGTATGTGGTATAATCGACTAAGCGAATTCCTCTTGAAGAAGGAATACGTAAATAACGAGACTTTTCCTTGTGTTTTTACTAAGAAATCCCTTAATGGTTTATGCATCATCTCGGTGTATGTGGATGATCTAAACATTATCGGAACAAGGAAAGAGATTGAAGAAGCAAGTTCAATCTTAAAAACTGAATTTGAAATGAAAACTTTGGGTAAAACCAAGTTCTGTCTCGGTCTGCAGATCGAGCACTTCCCTGAAGGAATACTAATACACCAATCAGCTTACCTAAAGAAAGTGTTGGAGAGATTCCATATGGATAAATCTCATCCTTTAAGCACTCCAATGGCTGTCCATTCCCTTGATTTGGAAAAGGACCCATTCAGACCTAAGAAAGATACCGAAGAGCTATTGGGACCTGAAGTTCCATATCTAAGTGCAATTGGTGCACTGCTCTATCTTACAAACTGCACTAGGCCCGATATTGCCTTTGCAGTCAATCTATTTGCAAGGTTCAGTGCCTCCCCTACGAGCAGACATTGGAATGGTGTGAAACATATCTTACAATATCTTCAAGGTTCACAAGATCTTGGTCTTTTCTATCAAAGAAACCAAGACAAAACACTTATAGGTTATGCTGATGCTGGTTATCTATCTAATCCCCATAATGCGAAATCGCAAGCGGGTTATGTTTTCCTCTGTGGTGGAACAGCCATTTCATGGAGATTTGTCAAACAAACCTTGGTGACCACATTGTCATACCACTCAGAGATCATAGCTCTATACAAAACTGCACGAGAATGTGTATGGTTAAAGTCCCTTGTAAAACACATTCACGATTCGTGTGGTATCCCTTCTGTTGACTTAAGCCCCTCAATTATCTACGAAGATAATGCTGCATGTATTGCACAAATGAGCAACGACTATGTCAAAGGGAACTTGACGAAGCATATATCCCCAAAATTCTTTTATCCTCACGAACTCCAGAAGAGTGGTGAGATCACGATAAAACAAGTACGCTCAAGTGACAATCTAGCTGATTTGTTCACTAAATCCCTTCCCACAACGACTTTTGAAAAGTACGTACATGGAATCGGGATGCGTCGACTTGGAAGGTTGTTATCTTCAGGGGGAGTAACAAATGTTAAACAATCCTGATAATTGTATCCTCGAGGCCATTTGTAACACTCCACTAAGTAACACTTGCATTCTTTCTTGTCATATTATATCTAAGGGGGAGTGTTATAATATATGTAAATATATTATTATATTGTGTGGATATAATATTAGATATATCCAGTGGGCTTTAGGCCCACAAGACTTAGGGTTAGGTATTGTATATATATAGTATCGTTCCCTGTATTATGTACTCTACACTTTACAGTATTGTAAACGGCAGTTCATATTATTATATCTCCTGGCTTGGTCGCCCCCAGACGTAGTCACTCCGTGATGAACTGGGTCATCAAACTCCGTGTCATTTACTTTTATGCTTGCGCTTTTCTCTCGATTACAACAGTTTCTTATTACTGGACTTGACAGAAATAAGCAGTATGGATGTATAATTTGAATAGGTCAATGCCTATTATTTTGTGCAGTGGACTTTATAATATATGTATATATTAAGAAGGCATAAAGAAAAAATCATGCCATGAAGTGATAATGCATAATGGATAACTTGTTTGAAAAAGTCATGGCATAGTAGACTTTTTATAGTATTAATAAAAAAAAATTAAATTAAATTTTCGTTTAAGGAATGCTTTCTCCCGAAAGCATATACTTAATTTTCATTATGCTTAATGGGCCATGATGTTTTTCCTTTTAATTAGGATTTGAATTGGGTCTTTGTGATTTTTATTTTTTAAAGTTTATCTTGGGCCAATTATAGAAATTATTTAAATTAATTAGTTATTGTTGGATATATTTAATTCAACAATTATAGTTTTATATACTTAAATTATTTAAATTATAGAAACTAGTTAGTCATCAAAGTGACTTAGTTTGCAAAGTTAAATAATTAAGTATATTAGATTAATTGTTCATTTAAATTGATACTATTAAAAGAATGACATTATGGATTAATTGAAAAATTGAAATTATAAATTATATTTCTAGGAGGTCACCCAAAGGTGGACCATTGGATATAATTTATAAAATAAAAGGGACTACCATGTAAATTAAAATTTGCAAGTTTATCCAAAGATAACATGCTTAATTTAATTAGTAAGCGTAATGGTTGTCTATTAAATTTATTTGAGTATCAATAATAGTGTATGTATTTAAATTTAGCCTAAAGGTGAATTTGAGTACATGTTTAAAGTATTAGTTTAGCTTTATTATAGTTACCTCAAGCACTAATAGGTAAGCATATATAAAATTGTTCAGTTTCAATGAATCTTTTCGCATTGGGAAATGCATTGGTCAAATTCAATGGTTTGAACTATGTGGATTGGTCTGAACAAATCCATTTTCACTTAGGTGCTATGGAATTGGACTATGCCATAGTCAATGAACATATACCTCCAGCCATTACTGAGACTAGCTCAGAAGTTGACAAGTCCATATATGAGGCTTGGGAGCGGTGTTAGAATATTCTTGTTAGATGTTTTGATGATAAAATAAACCAATCAGCTTGTAATAGGACCAGCTGAACCTGTTAGTCAGCTGATGAGTAGTTAGGATTAGATAGGTTCGAGTAAGGGGGAATCAACCTTGCTGCCTAGAAGATCCGAAGCTATCATAGAGAAGAAGACCAGCTAAGGTCTTGAGGACTTAGCCGATTCCAGAAGACAGAAGACTTGAGCAGCTGACACTGGAGTATCAAGAGTAGAACATCAGAGGAGTTAAGATCAGCTGACATCAGAAGATCAGCTGATCAGTTGAGCACGTCGCAGACTAGATAAGGACCAAGGATCAAGAGTTTCCAGATGAAGTCCAGAAGACCAGCTGAGGTGCACACCAGCAGACTTGCACATCAGCTGAGGTCCAAGTACCAGTAGACCGTACACCAGCTGAGGAGACAGATCAGCTGAGGTCTTGTGCTCCGCCCAGATTCTTCGGAATCACTCTAAGGGTTGACTTGAGACAAAAGGAAGGGATTCCCAGAATAGAAGATCAATCAATCAAGGGGACAAACTTGATTGATTGTAGATCGCGAAGATTGACGGGAATCAAGAAGGAGATTCAATCAATCTCAATGATTGATTGAATACGAGATTATAGGATCTCAGATTTCTAGTCCATCCCAACGGCTAGTTATTTGACCCTATAAATTAGAGTAACAGTGATGATTTCAGTATCGAATTTTACACGCACTTTAAGCTTGCCGAAACTCTGTCAAAATCATTACTCGCACTCAACACCTTTCATTAATACTTATCTTTTGTAAGCTTTGTAGAAGCTGTTAGAAGTCAATAGCTGTTTAAGCTTTGACTGTTTGTAAGAGAGTAGTACTCTCGAAGTTTGTGAGTGAGTGAGTGAGTAAAGTTAGTGGAGAGCCCCACAATTCCAGTTGAATTGTGGAGAGTGGAGTAGGACCTTTCGTCCGAACCACTATAAATCCCTTGTGTCTTGCATTCTTATTTTCTGTTCTTTATTTGTGCACATCACCTAAAACTGGTTTTCACTAAAACGTTTCCGCATAAAATTTCGCAGCGCACATTTCTCAAATTCAGACTATCTCAAGTAGTCTGTTGATTTTGAAATAAGCCAAAAACTTGAAAAAGGTTTTGAATCCCTACAAGTCTATTCAACCCCCCCTTCTAGACTTGTTTCAGGGTATTCATTCTTTAAAACCTGCCTTTTGGGACCAACAAGTGGTATCAGAGCTGTGTGTCAAAAAGACTACAGCCTGAGAAAGCTTTTGGTGGTCACCTGGACAGATCCCTGAAAATCTTTTTAGAAAACTCAGTGTGCATTTTAACTAACCACTTGCAGATATGGCTTCATACAAGAAGAATGGATCCAAGACGAGGAAGTTGCCAGAATTTTCCATTGAAGATTATGACTACTGGAAATTCAGAATGGAGAATCATCTTGGAGCCATTCATGATCGGATGCTAGATGTTCTGGAGGAAGGGCCAATCAAATTTTACTGGGAAGGAGTAAGTGATGGCAAGACTCCAGAGGCAGAAATCAGTGAAAGAAAGAAGCCAGAAAAGAAGAAGAGTGAACTGAATGATGCTGAGAGAAAACTCTTCAACTTAGATCAAGTGGCAAGAATTGAAATAATTGAGACATTGTCAAAGGAATATATTGAAAAGATCAAGACCTGCAAGACAGCTAAGGAGATGTGGGAGAAGCTCTCCTTAATGTGTGAAGGGACTGATCAAATAAAGGAGAATAAGCTCCAAGCCGTTCTTCACACTTTTGACACATTCAAGATGAAGGCTGATGAGACAATCGATCAGCTGGATATGAGGTTGACAAACATTCTGAATAAGGCAAGCGCCTTAGGAAAGGAATACTCGGAGAAGGAGATCAACAACAAAATTCTGAGATCTCTCACTCCCAGATGGAGAGTGAAGGTGACTGTGATCAAGGAGACCAAGAACTTATCTGAGATGAGTCATCATACACTATTATCTCATCTGAAGGCACATGAGTTCGATATCCAAGAAGAAGACCAAGAAGATGAGACTCCAACTACATCAGCTACAAAGAATGTTGCATTCTCTGCTGCAGCTGATAGTCAAGAGAAGTCCTCTACTCCAGAGGACATGAGCTTAAAGGAGCAACTTGCTTTGCTAACCAAGAAGTTTGACAAGATGTCAAACAAGTTCCAGAAGTACAGATCCCATTGGAAGAAGAACAATGGTGATTCTTCCAGAAGGTACCAGAAGTCATCTGATTCCAGAAGACCATCAGATGAGCAGGAGACCAGATACAAGTCTCCAGAGAGAAGGAGGGAACCAAGTCCCAGGAGAGGAAAAGATGGTGTTTGCTATTCTTGCAATAAGCCAGGGAATCTCAGCTATGACTGCCCCCAGCTCACACCTAGGGAGAGAGAAGAGAAGAGGATCAAGAGAGATCGTAGATTTGCTGACAAGAGAGCTCTGCTGGCAGAGGAGGAGAAGCAGGACATCAACTCATCCTCATCTTCATCTGATTTTGAGTCAGAGGAAGACATCTGCCTTATGGCCAAGGTAGAAGAGGTAAATTCTCCTACCCCCTCTGTTTGCTCATCCTGCTCTTCTACCTATTCTATGGAGTCAGATATACACAAGTTGTTATCTGATCTCCAATCCTTCTTAAAAGTTTGTTCTAAGCTGGAAAAGGAGAACTCTAACCTGAAAGCTGAAGTTCTAAGCTTGAGACAGGATCTGGAAAGTGCTAGAATGCCAGTGTTATCCTATGACTCACATGCTAACAAGTCTTCTTACTTAATAGCAAAGTGTGAGGAACAGGAGAAGGTGATAGAAAAGCTACTTTCTGAGAACATTGTGTTGAGTGAAGAACATAATCTGCTGACAGCTAAGTTCGATGAACTCTTCAAGCAGAATGAGCTGACAATAAAAAATTCACAGCAACTTCAGCTGAAAGTGGACCAGCTGACTAAGGCAAAGAATGCCGTGTCTGAAATAGCTGAGTCCTCACAAACTGTGAATGACAAAAGGGGTCTTGGTTATCCCAAACCCAAACCACAAAAGAAGAAGAAATGTGACAGTGGGTTAAATTAGGGATCCTCGAAAGGGTAAAGGGCCAGCTGAGTCTGCATCTGGATCAGAAGGGCAAAAGAGTAGAGGGACAGAAAAGGTCCCAGCTGGACAGAAGAGCTCCAAAGCTCAGAAGTCTACTGGAGATCACAAGGTTTCAGCAGAGCAGAAGAGTACTAAAACTCAGAAGCCTGTTGATAACCAACATAAGTCCAAAGCTCAGATGTCCCAAGACCAGAAGAGGCATCCAATTCATAGCTTTGCTAAGACAAGGAGGCCTCAGCAGAATCAGCAGAGGAATGATAAGCCTGGGCCATCTCAGTAGAGTAAGCCCAAGCGAAACAGACCACAGCCCTAGGTTACTTTTAATGTAACCAAAGTAGGCAACCTTTACCGGCTAAAGTACATGAGTCATTTGGAGGCTCAAGCCGAAACTATCCTTTTGAGCAGCCCATCTACAAACCTGCTGTTATCACTCATCGCCCCAAAAAAGATCCTCTGAGGGAGATGATCTTTGTGGACAAGTATGGTAGAAGGTTGAGATCTCCTAAACCTCATAAGGATGATCTTTACCTGTGGATCCAGAAAGTGGAAACTAACCAATCAGGACCTAAAGAAAGGGTACCCAAAGCCTGAGTTTTAATTTCAGGCAAACTCTAGCCCAATAGAGAGAGGAGAAGCCAAGGGCCATGTCTGGTACATTGAAAGTGGATGCTCAAGGCACATGACTTTTGAAAAGTATCTCCTCCAGGATTTTGTGACGCTTGATGGGCCTAGAGTCGTGTTCGGTGACAACAATTTTGGAGTCACCAAAGGAGTTGGCACCCTGCTGATCAAAGGAACAAGAGTTGAAGAAGTCTACTATGTAGAAGGGCTTATGCACAATCTTCTGTCAGTATCCCAATTCTGTGATAAAGGGGTATTCAGTAAGATTTTCTAAGAACTCTTGCCTTGTTATTAATGATTTAAATGAGCAGGTGCTACTAACTGGCCTCAGAAGAGGTAATTTGTATCTTGCAGATTTTGAAAGTTGCCCAGCTGATTCATGTTTGGTTGCTAAAAGCTCCTCAGAGGTCAGCTGGCTCTGGCACAAGAGATTAGGTCATCTGAACTTCAAGACTCTCAACAAAGTTGCAAGGAAGGGTCTAGTCAGAGGACTACCAAATGAGGTGTTTGTATCTGAGTAGAAGTGTGATGCCTGTCAGAAAGGAAGCAGATTAAAGCCTCATTCAAGGATGTGCAGAGTACTTCAACAACAAAAGCACTCCAGCTGCTTCATATGGACATGTTTGGACCTGTCTCTCCTCTTAGCTTCAGTGGAAGGAAGTACACACTGGTGATTGTTGATGATTATACAAGATTCACTTGGGTAGTGTTCTTGTTCAAGAAGAATGAGACTATGGTCAAGATGCTGGAGTTGTTCAAGAGGATTCAGAAGGAGCTGGACCTCAGCATAGTCAGAATCAGAAGTGATAAAGGTACTGAGTTTCTTAACTCTGTTGTTTCTGACTACTGCAGGGATAATGGTATTCTGCATGAGACATCAGTTGCCAGAACACCTCAGCAGAATGGGTTAGTTGAGAGGAGAAACAGAACCCTTAAGGAGGCAGCAAGAACCATGTTAGCTGAATATCAAACCCCTCAAAGATTTTGGGCAGAAGCCATCAACACTGCTTGCTTAATCCAAAATAGGTGTCTACCAGTCAAGAGAAATGGCAAGACTCCTTATGAGATGTACAAAGGTAAAACTCCTAACCTTTCCTCTGTCTATACTTTTGGGTGTAGGTGTTTCATCCATGACAATGGAAAGACTAAGTTAAAAACTTTTGATGCTAAGGTTGCTGAAGGAATATTCTTAGGATATTTTGGAAACAGTAAAGCATATAGAGTCTTTAATAAAGTCTCTCTGTGTGTGGAGGAGACACCCCATGTTGTATTTGATGAATCTGTTCATGAGTACAGCAAAGAGAAGCTAGCAGATGAGGTGGATTAGCTGAATCTGTCAGACAAGCCAGATCTGATTAAGTTAGTGGTACCTAGGATAGAATCAGACTCAGATTCAGATGATGAGCCCAAGTCAGCTGATAAGCCCTCATCAGCACCAGATGATGGCCCAATGACTCTTGACACTAACCAAGGGGGAATATCAGACAAAGCCCAAGAGGAGCAGACCATGGCACCTCAGAGGGGTAAGAAGAAGTTGTCTGATTTCCCAGCTGAGCAGATTTTAGGAGATCCAAGTGTGGGTGTTCAGACCAGAAGAAAGCTAAACTTGGGTGCTCAGTTCAGCTGTTATGTGTCTCTGATAGAACCCAGGAATATCCATGAAGCTTTTGAAGTTCCAAACTGGATTGTAGCTATGAAAGAGGAGCTAAACCAGTTTGCAAGATAAGAAGTTTGGACTCTAGTGGAGAGGCCCAAACATCAGAAGGTCATATGCACTAAATGGGTTTTCAAAAACAAGAAGGATGAAAATGATGTTGTGGTGAGAAACAAGGCAAGGCTAGTAGCTCAGGGGTATTCACAGTCAGATGGGATTGACTATGATGAGGCATTTGTCCCTGTGGCAAGACTAGAAGCCATCAGATTTTTTCTAGCCTATGCTGTTTTCAAAGGGTTCAAGGTTTATCATATGGATGTCAAGTCAGCTTTTCTGAATGGAATCCTGGCAGAAGAGGTATATGTGGAACAACCACCAGGATTTGAGATTGGGAACAAGGTGTATAGGTTACAGAAAGCTTTATATGGACTCATGCAAGCACCTAGGGCATGGTATGATACTCTATCACAGTTCCTGCTGGATAGTGGATTCAGCAAAGGGAAGATAGATAAGACCTTGTTTAGGAAAGAAGATGGAGATGATATCCTCTTGGTACAAATATATGTGGATGATATCATTTTTGGCTCCCCCAACAAGCAGATGTGTGATCAGTTTAGCAAGCTGATGACTAGCAAGTTTGAAATGTCCATGATGGGGGAGATGACCTACTTCCTTGGACTTCAGGTGAAGCAGATGTCCAATGGAACTTTTATCAGTCAAGCTAAGTATGCCAAGAATCTGATAGAAAAGTTTGGAGTCAGTAGCAGCAGAGAAGCTAAGATTCCAATGATGGCAAACTTTAGCATGGACCCAGATGAGGCTGGTGAGAAAGTGGATCAGACACATTACAGTGGACTTATTGGTTCTCTGCTGTATATCACTGCCAGCAGACCTGATATAAGTTTTGCAGTAGGAGTGTGTGCAAGATTTCAGGCCAACCCCAAGAAATCTCATCTGGAAGCAGCTAAGAAGATTGTGAAGTATTTGAAGGGTACTTCCAATCTAGGCCTCTGGTACCCTGCTGATAATAATCTTCAGTTGAGTGGGTATTCAGATTCTCACTATGGAGGGTGCAAGACTGATAGGAAATCAACTTCTGGCACATGTCAGTTTCTGGGAAGTAAGCTGATATCTTGGTTCTCCAAGAAGTAGACCTCAGTAGCTACTTCCACAACAGAGGCCGAGTACATGGCTACTGGTAGTTGCTGTTCTCAGCTGCTCTGGATCAGACAACAGCTGAGGGACTATCATGTGATCACAGAAGAAATACCTATCTTCTGTGATAGCACAAGTGCAATAGCCATTACTCAAAATCCTGTTCTCCATACCAGATGTAAGCATGTGGATATAAGACATCATTTCCTTAGAGACCATGCTGAGAAGGGAGACATCAGGATGGAGAAGATCCATACAGTGAAGCAGAGAGCAGATGTGCTTACTAAGCCTTTAGCAGAGGTAAGATTCAGAGATTTGGTAGCTGAGTTAGGAATGGTAGTTGGAGAGGCAATTCTTTAGAAAGGGAAGAAAAGGTTTCTAAGTGGTCAGCTGGTAACCAGCTGAGGGGGAATCTGCTGAAGTACTCAGCTGATCTTTACATCAGCTGATCTGGTATGTCTACTTACTTCTTTGTGTCTTTTCTCTATCTTGTTATTTCTAACTTGATTCAGGTATAAGACATAAGAGTCAGACAAGACCACTTCACCTCAGCTGGCCCATGTCAGCTGGCTTAGAGGACACAGATGAGCAGAAAAGATTTTCAAGAGGATTCTTCTTATCAGCTGACCCCTCCACGTCAGCAATTCGATAAGTATTTTTCTCTATATTTTTTTTATTTCTGTTTTTGAAAAAAATTTAAAAATCTTTTCTAAAATTGATAAATCCCTAATTTCTAAAATTATTTTAGAAAATTGGCAATCAAATCGTTTCAATTTCGAAAATTTCGGGATTTATTACTTTTTCAAAACCTGGTGTCAGTGGTATTTAATTTCTCACCGCCTCTTTTATCTCACAAATGTTTTAATCATTACCTTTTTCACCAAAAGGAGGATTTTTTTTTCGGCGGCCAACTCTTTTCAAAACCTGACACCTACGCTTCACCTCTAAATTATTTCAAAGGTCCCGAAATCTGGACCATTGATCTATGTGATGCAATATTCCCATCCACGATTTACCCACGATCGTGTGGTTGGTTTTTTAGTTTGAAAAACTGCTCATCTCCCTCGATTCGTATAAATACCCTTTAAACCCCTCTTGAAAAACCTTTTCTCTCCAAATTTTCTATCTCTTTCTATATTCTCTGCAAAATTGCTTTGTGCTTCTAATATCTTGTACTAGATAACTATGGATTCTAAGTTTTTGAAGAAGATGCTCGAAAAGATGTATGCTGAGATGTGCGTTGATTTCTAATCAACACGGATTCCTGAAATAAGAGAGATGTTGAATCTTGTCCAACGGAACAACCTGCGAACCTATGTGTCCACCCTGCCTCCGGACAACAAGACTCTGAACTATTATGCCTATCAGTTTCTACTCAAGGCCCAGTTCAGCGATAACACTATTGGATCCCTTGTGGATGGTGTGCCTGTAGCGTTATCCAAGGATGTTACTGCTCAGATTTTTGAGCTTTCCTCAACTGGTGTTCTTCCCCACACTTACAAGGAGTCTGAACACTTGATCACGTTCCAGATGATGGCAAGGAATAGTCAGAGGAACAAGACGACCAATATGAAGAAGAATATGCTGCGAATGAAGTATAGGTTTCTGATGGATGTGGTCAATAAGGTCATCCTAGCAGAGCAGGGAAGTTTGAATGCCTTGACCAAACTTCGCCTATGTGTGGCTCACACCATACTAGATAGGGCACAAGCGGACTAGGTTGGTCTGCTATGGTTTAGGTTGAGACAGGAGTCCAAGCGATGTGACAGTGAGTTTGTGAATGGTCGGCAAATCTACAGGCTGAAGTCCAAGTGCTCATTTGCTACTAAGATTTCTACAATCTTAAATCATCTGATGCCAGATCACGAGTGGGAAGAACAATGGGTAGAAAACTACAGTCACACCAAGTTCCTCAAGGGAAACTGCTTTGAGAGTCTAGGGGAAGCTGACTCAGATGCGGAGGCTGATCCTGTTACTCCAGGTCCTTCTGCTAGTACCAAGAAGAAGCAGAAGAGAAAGGCTTCCAAGCCTGTTGGAGAGGGTAGGAAGAAAAAGAAATCCAAGAATGATACTACCCCTGTTCAAAGGAGGCTGTCCTTTGATGATGAGGATGATACTGCTCCTTTAAGCAGTTTAAAGAAGAGGCCACAGCTGCTACGTCATTAGCTAAGAAAGATACTCTACTGGTTGACGGGTCAACTGATGCAGAAGAGGAGCCAACAGAGGTAGAATCAGCAGAGGCAACTAGATCAGAGGAGGAGTCTGCCCCTGATTCTGATCCAGAAGAGGAGGATTCAGCAGAGCCATCCATTGCTGAGACTGAAGTGGTTCAGTCCTCCAGAGAGGTATCACCAGCAGGTACACCTATTGCCGCCTCACCGATCAGGTCAGCCCCACCTACTCCCTCATCTGACCCCCTCACACATCCACTTCCCAAAACCCTCAAACATCTGCCCAATCCACTCCCCCAGCTGACCCCTCACCTACACAGATCCCAGCTGGCAATGATCTAGAGGAGTTAGCCGCCTCTGGTGAGCTTTCAGCTGATCCCCAACCATCTCGAAATGAACCCATTAACCTTGAAACCCCCAACTCCCCCACTGAAATGGCTCAACAAGCTCGCTTATCTCACCTTCGTTCAAAAGGGCCTCTTGAACGAGGGATGATCATCACTGCCCTAGCCCACATCACCCTATACATCCCAGAGCTCAACTCCTACCCAGCCTACCAAGACCTGCTGGCTGATGGCCTTGCTTGGGCTCAGGCGAGAGAGGGACCCGCTACCTTCTTTTTGGAATTGGTGAAGGAAATGGGTGAAGCTGCCTTCACAGAGTGGGAAGAAATCTTGATGGATGCCTTGGAAGTTAAGGCACCATCCCAGCTGACTACACCCGAAGGTCTTCGGAAGGTAGCTAGAGCCCTGTTGCTTAAGGATGGGGTTGCGCTGGATTGCCCGGAAACAGTGGAGTCAAATTTCATTCCTCCTGCAGCAAACTATGAGATCAACCCAGCTGATCAAGTAACTCCTGATATCTTAGATCAACTTAGAGGCTATTTCGATGATTATATCAGGGAGGTCAAAGCCACTCTGCTGGCTGACAAGTCTGCTGCCCCCTCAATGATTGAACAGCATGTCCACCATGTATTGCTGGACCATCGGAACAAGCTGCGAGATGCTCTTGAGGACAGCTTGTATGTCACCAGGAAGGAGTTTTTCCACACTCGCCAAAGGTTCAAAGACACTGCCAAGGCATTCCTCGATGATGCTTCTGCCTCTCTCTCGGCTGAATCTGATAGGATCAGGCTGATGACTGAAAATCTGGAAAGACAAGTTGCTGAGTGCAAAAATGGTCAGGAGGACCTTCAAGCTGTTGTTGATAAGCTTCCCACCTCCCTTCCCTCTTTTTCTGCTATTGATGATATCAAAAAGGGGGAAGAGAAGAACTCAGCTGATATCGCTGCTCTGCAAGCTGAAACATCTTCTTTGAAAGCTAAAATGGAATCTCTGAAGGCTTTGCTGTTGGACAACAATGGTGTGTTGTTAGCTAGGATCCAAAATGTTGAAGAGTATGTTAATACTTGAAGTATAGCACAGCGGAAGGCTCAGGAGATAAGAGACAAGAGGATGGCTGAGGCTTTGCAGAGACAAGAAGTGGTTGCTGAGGAAAGAGAGAAGAAGAAGCGTGTCATGAACGCTGAGCTAGATGAGAAGCTAGCTAAAGAATTACAGCTTGCTGAGAAGGAGACTCCAGAAGAGAGGAACAAGAGGTATGAGAGGGAAATGAATGATGAGCTGGAGAGACGCTATCAGAGGAAACTGAGGAAACAAGGGAAGATGGTTTCTCAGGGTAGCAGATCTAAGGCTGGAAAGTATGTACGTGATCCAAATGAACCTTTGGTTGACGGACCAATTGACTGGTTTTGCAATCAACTGTCAGCTGAGCTTGTGGATCTCTGGAAGACGATAAAAGCAAGGCTCATGATTCATTTCTACGTTCTCAGAGGAGAGGATACCAGAGGAGAAAGGGAGAAAAATGCAGAATTCAGAGATTGGCTAAAGGTAACATTTCCAATCTTCTTTAAGGCAATCACTGAAGCTATGCTCAAGGTGGATTTTCAGCCGGAGTTGCCTGAGATAGAGTATTTTCCTACACCAACTGATGCTAATGGGAAGATTGACTGGATAGAAATCAGGAAGATATGGTTACAGATGGTGACTTGCTTCTTTCTAGATCTTCCAGATACCTCTGTTGCTGCTCTGAAGAATATTGAGAAGAGGTTCCTCGACTGGATGCAAGTGCCTATTGACAGCAGAAAATCACTTGTGTAATAGTCCAGCTGAGTCAGCTGAGGGTAGGTCTCTATTCTGATTTGTAACTCCTGATTTTGCTTAATGAAGCTTTACTATTCCAGACAACTTCTTGTTGTCAGCTGCATTTATTATTTTGTCTAAGGGATCTTATATAAAGATCTTATTTTCTGTCCTATTGATCTTGATTTTAATATGCTTATCTATTGAGATCAGCTGAGTTGGTTTTGATATCATCAAAAAGGGGGAATTTGTTAGGATATTCTTGTTAGATGTTTTGATGATAAAATAAACCAATCAGCTTGTAATAGGACCAGCTGAACCTGTTAGTCAGCTGATGAGTAGTTAGGATTAGATAGGTTCGAGTAAGGGGGAATCAACCTTGCTGCCTAGAAGATCTGAAGCTATCATAGAGAAGAAGACCAGCTAAGGTCTTGAGGACTTAGCCGATTCCAGAAGACAGAAGACTTGAGCAGCTGACACTGGAGTATCAAGAGTAGAACATCAGAGGAGTTAAGATTAACTGACATCAGAAGATCAGCTGAGCAGTTGAGCACGTCGCAGACAAGACAAGGACCAAGGATCAAGAGTTTCCAGATGAAGTCCAGAAGACCAGCTGAGGTGCACACCAGCAGACTTGCACATCAGCTGAGGTCCAAGTACCAGTAGACCGTACACCAGCTGAGGTCTTGTGCTCCGCCCAGATTCTTCGGAATCACTCTAAGGTCTTGTGCTCCACCCAGATTCTTCGTACACCAACGGCTAGTTATTTGACCCTATAAATTAGAGTAACAGTGATGATTTCAGTATCGGATTTTACACGCACTTTAAGCTTGCCGAAACTCTGTCAAAATCATTACTCGCACTCAACACCTTTCATTAATACTTATCTTTTGTAAGCTTTGTAGAAGCTGTTAGAAGTCGATAGCTGTTTAAGCTTTGACTGTTTGTAAGAGAGTAGTACTCTCGAAGTTTGTGAGTGAGTGAGTGAGTAAAGTTAGTGGAGAGCCCCACAATTCAAGTTGGATTGTGGAGAGTGGAGTAGGACCTTTCGTCCGAACCACTATAAATCCCTTGTGTCTTGCATTCTTATTTTCTGTTCTTTATTTGTGCACATCACCTAAAACCAGTTTTCACTAAAACGTTTCCGCACAAAATTTCACAGCGCACAATTTTTTCAGACTATCTCAAGTAGTCTGCTGATTTTGAAATAAGTCGAAAACTTGAAAAAGGTTTTGAATCCCTACAAGTCTATTCAACCCCCCCTTCTAGACTTGTTTCAGGGCATTTCTTCTTTAAAACCTGCCTTTTGGGACCAACAAGCGGTCTAATAGGTTGAGTTTAAATCTAATGAAAATGACCATGGCTGAAACGATTAAGCCTTTGATGCCGAAGACGGACAATGCAAGGGAATTTATGCTAAAACTCAAAGAGTATTCCCAGTCGAACTTAGCAGACAAATCAATTGTAGGAAGCCTTATGAGTGAGCTAACTACAAAGAAGTTTAATTGGCCTCAACCTATCCATGATCACGTAACTGAAATGTCCAACCTAGAAGCAGAACTTAAGACTATGGGAATGGATGTGAGTGAGACTTTTCTAGTTCTGTTTATTATGAACTCCCTTCCAATTGAATTTGGTCAGTTCCAGGTGAACTACAACACCATTAAAGAAAAATGGAACTTTCAAGAGCTAAAAGCTATGTTGTTACAAAAGGAACGGAGATTAAAGAAGATAAAGGATCACTCTATCCATCTCACAATTGATGAAGGTTGTAGTAGTAAGGCTAAACCGGGTAAAAAGAACAAGAAAAAGGACAAGACCCCCATGAAGGCTGATGGTGGTCAACATAACAAGTGTTACTTCTGTAAAAAGACAGGACACTTCAAGATAGATTGTCCTAAAAGAAAGGCTTGGTTCGAAAAGAAAGGTATTCATTACGTGTCTGTATGGTTTGAATCAAACCTTGTTGAGGTTCCTAATAATACCTGGTGGTTAGATTCTGGTGCGACTACTCATGTGTCACATGTTTTACAGGGATTCAGTTCAATCCAGCCCATAAACGGAAATGAACAATATTTGTTTATGGGAAACAGGATAAAAGCACGAATAGAGGGCATTGGGACTTACTGATTGATCTTGGATACTGGATGTCATCTAGATCTAGAAAATTGTCTCTATGTTCTTGAATGTGCTGGAAATCTTGTTTCAGTAGGAAAGTTGGATGTTGTAGGGTTTTATTTCAAATTTGGAAATGGTAGCTTTTCATTGTAAAAACACAATTATTACGGTTCTTGTATTATTTGTGATTCATTTAACCATTTTAATTTGAATATTAAGTTCGTTGAATCTCTGTTTCATGTGGAAAATTATATAGGCATTAAACGTAGTGCACTAAATGAAAGTTCTGCTTTCTTGTGGCATCAAAGGTTAGGTCACATTTCCAAAGAAAGGTTAATGAGGTTGGTGAAAAATGAAATTCTTCCTCATTTGGATTTTAGTGACATGAACATGTGTATTGATTGTATTAAAGGAAAACAAATAAAACATACATTAAACAAAGCAGCCACGAGAAGCACTCAACTTCTTGAACTTATTCACACTGACATCTGTGGCCCTTTTGATAATCCCTCTTGGAGCGTTGAAAAATATTTCATCACTTTTATAGATGATTACTCACGTTATGGTTACATTTATCTAATGCATGATAAGTCTCAATCAGTGGACTGCCTAAAGGTGTTCATTGATGAGGTGGAAAGACAATTAGATAAAAAGGTAAAAGTTGTGAGATTAGATCGTGGTGGTGAATATTATGGTAGATATAATAAAAATGGACAGAATCCAGGTCCATTTGCAAAGTTTGTTGAGATTCGTGGCATTTGTGCACAGTATACTATGCCAGACAATCCTCAACAAAATGGTGTAGCTGAAAGACAAAATCGTACTCTAATAGACATGGTTAGGAGCATGTTAAGTAACTGCTCTTTACCCATTTCATTGTGGATGCATGCATTAAAGACTACATTATATCTGCTTAACAGGGTTCCTAGTAAAGCAGTTCCGAAGACTTCTTACGAGTTGTGGACTGGTAGGAAGCCCAGCTTGAAGCATCTTCATGTTTGGGGTTGTCAAGTAGAAATAAAAGTTTACAATTCGCATGAAAGAAAACTTGATCCTAGGACAGTCAATGGTTTCTTCATTGGCTATCCTGAAAAGTCAAAAGGATACAGGTTTTATTGCCCTAACCATAGTACGAGAATTATTGAGTTAGGAAATGCTCGGTTTATTGGAAATGGTCAAACTAGTGGGAGTTTGGAAACTTGAAAAGTGGACATTAAAGAAACTCGGGCGCAAACTACTACACCTGATGATCCTTCTACGATCGTTATTCCTGTTGTTGTGTCACAAAGACACAATATACAAGAACAACAAATTAATGTTCCAAATCCACAAGATGATATTAATATGGATGAACTGATCATTTATGAACTGCAAGAGAATGATGAACCACAAGAGGAAGTAGTTTTAAGACGTTCTACGAGATAGAAAAGATCAACTATTTCTGATGAATTTGTGGTGTTTTCTCTTGAGGATGAATGTGAATTGAGAATTGATGAGGATCCTGTCTCAGTTAAACAAGCCATGGAAATTGTCAATTCTGTAAAGTGGTATGATGCCATGAAAGATGAAATCAAATCGATGGATGACAACAATGTTTGGGACTTGGTAGAGTTACCTAAAGGTTCTAAAAGAGTCGGTTGTAAATGGGTCTTTAAGACCAAACATGACTCTAATGGTAACATCAAAATGTACAAGGCTAGACTTGTTGCTAAAGGTTACACCCAGAAAGATGAATCGGTTACAATGAAACATTTTATCCAGTTTCAAAGAAAGATTCTTTTAGGATTATCATGGCTATGGTTGCTCAGTACGATCTTGAACTACACCAGATGGATGATAAAATCGCATTTCTAAATGGGGATTTAGATAAAGAGGTTTACATGGCCCAACCTGAAGGTTTTGTGGTCACATGAAAAGAAAATCTAGTGTGCAAGCTAAAGAAGTCAATTTATGGACTAAAGTAAGCTTCTCGTCAATGGTATCTTAAGTTTAATGATACTATCACTTCTTATGGTTTTGTAGAGAACACTGTTGATCGGTGTATCTGTACTAAAGTCAGTGGGAGTAAGTTTGTTATTTTAGTCCTGTATGTTGATGATATATTGCTTGTTGCGAATGATAAAGGTTTGTTACATGATGTGAAAAAGTTTCTCTCTAAGAACTTTGAAATGAAAGATATGGGTGATGCTTCTTATGTGATTGGAATAGAAATATTCCGTAATAGATCACAAGGAGTATTAGGATTATCACAGAAAGGTTACATCAATAAAGTTTTAGAGAGATTTAACATGGTTCGGGGGGAATAGTTCCAATTCAAAAAAGTGACAAGTTCAGTCTAATGCAATGCCCTAAAAGTGAATTGGAACAAAAGGAAATGGAAATGATTCCCTATGCTTCAGTCGTTGGGAGCTTGATGTATGCGCAAACGTGTACAAGACCTGACATTAGTTTTGCGGTTGGTATGTTGGGTAGATACCAAAGCAATCCTGGGATGGACCATTGGAAAGCTACAAAGAAAATTCTAAGGTATTTGCAAGGCACCAAAGAACATATGCTTACATACAGGAAATCTGAATTATTCGAGATAAATGGCTATTCAGATTCAGATTATGCTGGATGTGTAGGTACTCGAAAATCTACGTTTGGCTGCTTGTTCCTATTAGCTGGTGGAGCAGTATCATGGAAAAGTGGAAAGCAGTTTGTCATTGCTACTTCTACAATGGAGGCTGAATTCGTGGCATGCTTTGAGGCCATGGTTCAAGGATTGTGGTTGCAGAACTTAATCTCAGGACTTGGAATTGTTGATAGTATATCCAAGCCGCTGAGAATTTATTGTGATAATTCTGCAGCTGTCTTATTCTCAAAGAATGGCAAGTACTCTAAAGGTGCTAAACACATGGAGTTAAAGTACTTGGCAGTCAAGGAAGAAGTTAAGAAACGAAGTGTCTATTTGAGCATATCAGTACTAATTATATGATAGTGGATCCGTTGACTAAAGGATTAGCACCCAAGGCCTTTACAGGTCATGTAGGTCGTATGAGTATTTTGGATAAAACCTTGCTGTATTGATAGTACTGATCTAGTTAATATGCTTGTTATAGTTGACACTTTGATATCAGTAAAGTTTTCGTTTCTTTCAAATTATGACATTAGTGTACACATGATTGTAATAGATAACAAATTATCTTGATGCTTATAGTTTTCATCAAGTAATGAAAGTTTGAAGCTTACAATTATCCTTCAAATTAAAGTTTATTGGATTAAAGTCGTTCTGTGATACATGGAAGGGATCATGTCGCTAAATGATATGTAACCGCCATGATCCGAACTATTCTAATTCAACTAAATTTAATATATGTTAATTTAATGAATGGAGTGCTTTATAATTATTATTAGACCATCAAGTCATTACAA
Source organism: Prunella vulgaris (assembly GCA_026898435.1). NCBI lineage: Eukaryota > Viridiplantae > Streptophyta > Magnoliopsida > Lamiales > Lamiaceae > Prunella > Prunella vulgaris. The sequence goes on along the minus strand of JAPKLY010000434.1, from coordinate 114,058 downwards.
GGACCAAGTGGGAGAATGTTAAAATATTTATTTATTTATTTTAGCTATTAAGTGGTCCGTGTAATTAAATATGTCTAATAATTAAATGTTAAATTCATTTTATATTAATTAAAGAAAATTAGTTTTAATTTGAAAGTATCCTGTGATGATGATTAACGGGAGTTATGGATTAATTAAAACTGTTGGGGAGTTTTAAATGGTTATGACACTTTGTTTCAAAACTCCTCTCTCCCTCTGCCAAAAGTTTCACCGCATAATTGAGAGTGAACACATAAAAGAAAACGTAAGAGGGAGAAAAAGAACTCTGGATAGGAACGTTAAAGGACTCTGGACAGGAACGTTAAAGGACTCTGAACTGGAACATTCAATATCACAGGAATTCATGGATCATGGTATGATTCTAAGTGTGAAATATAAGATGGAAGATCTCGGGCATAAACAGATTTGTCAATTCCATCACAGTTTCAGGAATTACATTATTGAAAATTAACTTACATTCATCATAGCCGCCCACGGGTTCGGAGAGGTTGAAATATGATGTTACCAGCTTTGTTCACTGCTGGTAGTTGGCTTTCCACTACAATTTCAGGTCTTATGCGACGTTTAAGTTGGGATACATGGACTACCAGATGTATTTGAGCATCCGGTGGTAACTCCAGTTTATATGTGACTTCACCCACTCGTTTCTCCACATGGGAAGGTCCATAAAAACGGCTCCCTAACTTTTATGACGCTTTCTGTGACAGTGTTTGTTGCCGATATGGCATGAGCTTCAGATATACCAAGCCTCCCTTCTGAAAATTTCTTCCTTATGACCCTTGTCAAAGTACTCTTTCATCTTATTTATTGAACCCAGCAGGTTATCCTTGAGCTCGCGGATCATGAGGTCACGCTCGTATAATTCCCGATCTACTTTAGGTAGATCCTTCGACCAACTTAGCTCCTCGATACTTGCTGCATTTTTTGTGCGTTCCACCCGAATGGCATAACGTTGTGCCCCTATTTTCCACATACGCTCAATACTCCACAGTCCCACTTCTTTCGTTTGTTCCTCAAGTCCTGAAGTTAATGTGATCTCCCCATCTCCCAACTTAAATTGCATCGTTCCCTTACCATAATCCAAAATAACTTGTCCCAGACCTTCTAACCATTGAACTCCCAGTACTAAATCTGGTCCTACTAATGGAAGTGCATAGAGGTTCACAGTGATTGTTACCTCCTGAACTCAGATGGGTACATTCTTGTATATTAGGCCGCACGTCAACCTTTCTCCACTTGCGACTCGCACGTGGAATGATTCAACCTGACAAGCTTGTAGATTTAGCTTTCTTGCCATATCCTGGTTAATGAAATTGTGAATTGAGCCATTATCAATGAGAACCACAACCTCCCGATTTTTAATCCACGCTTTAAGCTTTATTGTTCTTGGTCCCGCGTGCCCGCAATGGCGTGCACCGATATCTTAACATCGGTGAATTGCTCTCGTTCCACCCCATGATTTTCTGATGTATCATCCTCATTTACAGGTTCAATGAGGAATGCTTGCGGTGTCTTACATCGATGTCATGCACTAACTTTTCATCACAATTAAAACACAATCCCTTTTCTCGCCGCTTTTGCATTTCCTCCCATGACAACCTCCTGACTCCAGTAGGTATAGTTTTACTTGTAGCCCCCATGCTACTATTCATATTATTTCCATTTGCTCCTCTATTATCCCCAAAGGTAGAAATTGATTTCGTACTTCCGGTCCGAAACTCCTCCCCGTAAAATTCAAGTGCTTCTCTCTTATCCTGGCTATCTCTATCACCTCCAAATATGTTCTTGGACGATAGACTCGTACTTATGCGGCTAACTCAGGCTTCATTCCCCCTATAAATGCTCCGATTAATGCTTTCTCCGGCCAATCTTGTACTCTGCTTGCTAACTTCTCAAATTCTTTTTTGTATTCTCGAAGGTTGCTTGTTTGTTTAATATGTGATAAGGCTTCATTATAATCCGTATACTCGGACGGCCCAAACATCGCCGGTAATTCCTTCTCAAAGTCTTTCCATTGGATGATCCTCCCCTTTTTATGATATACCTTACTTATCCATTGCCACCACATGTTGGCTTCTCCTTCTAGATAATATGTTGCGTAACGTACCTTCTCCTCTCTCTCGATTTCGTTGAGTATAAAGTACTGCTTCATACGGCTAAGCCATGAAATTGGGTCGGTCCCGTTAAACGTGGGACATGTTAACTTCGGTCAAAATTTTCTCCACTCATCTTTTTGGTTATTATTTTCCTCCTGCCCTTGCCGATGAGTTGGATTAATCTTCTCCCCTTCCGTATCAGTCCCAGAGGTGTCCGACGGTTCAGAAGATGAGATCGTCCTCCTGTGCGTAGGACTGCGCTGAAGAATTTGTTCCATGTGCTGCTCGATCTTGCCAATGGTTTGGACGAGTGCTTCAATTTTTCCCTCCATGCTTGCTACTCCTGTTTCTACGGCATTCGAACGTGCCTCCAATAACTCAATTCTATCGCGATGGGTTCCCGCCATAGTCGTTATTCAATCTCTCAATGAAAGCACCAATTTGATGCGAATCACGAGAAAAAATACTTTCGCAGCTCTAGCTCTGGCTAGCAAGCCAACGATAACAGCAAGAAGTCATGCAAATAAGTTTTAATTGATATTTGATAATAATTCCTCAAGCAAACAATTACATCCTATATAGACGTCTCATATTTCACAGGAAATCTAATAGTAATCCTCAACCAACTCACTAAGATCAAGGTAATAAGCTAAGTCTCACATAATTAATTATGTTATATTCTAATAAAAGATAAAAAAACTGGAATTCAAATAAAGTCTAATTCAAAGATGAAATCAGAATATTATCCTCCCGCGCCCATTCACATCTGGGTTTCTTCTTTTGGGCCTTCCTCGGTCTGACTTGCCGATGATGGTTGGGCTTGGGCCACCTTAATCTTTGCTCGTCTCGCCCAATTATATGCATTCTTGAGCCCACGGGCCTCGTTCGCATCAAAGACACCCAACATCAAGGGTATGAGAAATGGGTAGGCCCAATTGCGAAAGCCCAGTGGCCAAAATAAAAAATGTTGTTCAAACCCAACAATTCCCACCTTTCTCGGATTCTAATCAAACAATACATAAAAAGTAAAATTAGTTTAAAAAATGAAATTTTCTATATTTTGGATGGAAATATAATTTTATCCTTTAAAATGAGCATACCCAAATAAAATAAGTAGAAATTCGTCATCACCCGGACACACCGACAAATAAAAAAAAATGCAATTGCATAAATACAAAGTTAGTCTAACACTCTGAAAAAAAACACAAAGTTATTATGTCCCCACAAAGAATAACACAATAATTATAAAAATACCACTCTATTTAATATGTAAAACACAATAATTAACATCGCTTGCCGACAAGGTGTCAAAATTTTTAATCGAGTTGACACGATACGTAAAATATAATTTTTAATTCTTGCTCTACTAACTAGAAACAATGACACGTGACAATTGATCATACATGAAGCAAGGAATTAAATTGTGAATTAAAAAGTAGAGGCATTTGCTTGACAACTAATTAAGGTATAAACTTTAAACAAAAAAGTAGACAATCAACAAGAAGAATAATATTTCAATTTTTTTTTTTCAAACGGTAGTGGTGATGGAGCCATGGTGATCGAATAAGGGTGAACTTGCAAAATAAGAGGGTTGAAGTGAGGGTGTAAAATAAGAAAAGTGATTTGATGAGAAGAATTAATACAATTTTATTCTTGTTGCTAAAAATTTCAAAAATATATGTGAAAAACAATAAATTCCACAAGATATTTAAAAGATATATCATTGGTTTTACCCTTGTAGATTATTTTATCTTACTTTTCCCCACCTGCCGCGAGAAAGGAAAATGGAAAATAACAAAAAGTACTAGAGAAAAATGAGATCCTTTAAGAATTAAGCATCACTTGTACAGATTATAAACTAAATAATGTGATCATTTGTGTAAGCGTTAAAAACGTTAGTAGATGGAGCAAACAGTACACAAGTCTAAAATTTTATGCAACCAAAGTATCAGTTTGAAGTAAAAAATTGTTTGCAAAAATTGATTAAAGAAGTTTAGTCAAAAAGTAGTATTTTGCGTGGTGGTTTTGATGAGAATACTATCCCTATGTATTCGAAAATCAGTTAAAAAAAGAAGAAAGAAAACAGCGTTTAGTAGCAAAATATTTCTCATTTCAACACTAGTGCAACTATATCCAGATCATCAGCATTCTTGAAATGTGCTTCATCAAACTTCAAATTCTAATTAAGATAGAAGTATAAGATTTGTGTGCAACAAAAGCAGTAATTCTAAGGCTACTCAACAGCAGGCATCACCATTCTCCCTCCTAGCAGGTCAAGAAAATTGGCTAGTTTGATTTGGATGCGGCGTATTCGTTCATGAGCTTGTTGAGTTCCTCATCGAACTGTTTCTCGAGAGCCATCTCTTTCTCATAGTGTTGACGCTTCAGTTCCTGCAGCTGCTCCTCCAGCTTCCCCTTCATCTTATCCCTCCATTCCACTAGTGCAACCCTCTTCGCAAGGAACTCCCCCACATTTTTATCTTGAAGCTCGATGAATTTGTTTGCTTCTTCACTTCTGAAAACCAAATTATGAAAACCACATCATACATTCATCAGATGTAAAAAGTTAAATCTAAAATATGAGTGAGACCTGCAATTAATTACAAAAAACTAAAAACTAATGTGATGGATAGATCCTATGTAAAGTTAATCACAAAAAGCATCAGAGAAGAAATGTACAAAATTAATCACAAAAAGCATCAGAGAAGAAATGTAAAACTAAGCAAGTGGAAAATCAAGAAAAGACCTGAGTAGACGCTCCTCTGCAGAAGATGCCATTGACTCCGCTTTGGTTACTTTTTCACGAACATTGAGCTGACTTTCCTCGAATTTCTCCTCCTTTTCATTTCGGGCATCAAACAGCTGTTGGAATTGATCTTTATAGAACTGCTCTTGGCTGTCCATCTGATTTCACAACCAAGTATAAACAGTTGTCAGCACAGGTACAAGTAATGCTTTTTTTTCAAACTGAGAAAGAAAATCCCATTGGCCGTTGCCAATTACGTCTAAAAGCAACCCTTCAGCTGTCCTAAGACAGGAAATGCAGTGACTAAAGAAGAAACGAAAAATTTATTCATTTGACTCTCAAAACTCAGCCGAGATATCAAAACCAACAGTTTCAAACTTAAGTGGCTTTATATAATAAGATATATCTGTAAAATGCAATTCCAAGCCCACCTCAATAAAATTAGAATGTGAATACATGTGTCAAGGAATGAGAACTTTCTTATAAAGAATAGCTTCCATCCCACTTTCAATCTGCAAATTTGGAGTTGAAGGATTGTGTTCTGCCATGTTCTTTTTCATAATACTCATGAGCTATCTAATCAATATACACTGAAGGAATGAATCCATCAGAGGTAAACTTCCAGAAATATAAAATATAAGTATGATGAGCCCTATGGAAGAAAAATGGGACAAAAATCTAAAATTATATACAAATAGGGGGCTGAGAGACATTGAACACAATGCTTGTAGTATATGATCAAAAAATATAAAGCAATAACATTTGGATGCTACAGACACTATTCCACATTATAATCAAATAATAGTAGTTCTGTAGTTCTAAAATCTAACAGATAAATGGGTAAAATCCACTAATGCTTCAACGAGTTGATAAATGATTAACAAATAAAACAACTGAGAAAAGTTAAGTATACACAAATAATGTCACCAATATAAAACTGATTGCTTCATCAGTATCTATTATGATTGCACATGATATCAAATAAATCAAATGCAACAAGATTGTCATAGTTTTCAGTCTTGACACAAAATCCAACTTTTAACATACCGCTTCTTGATTTGCTTGACAGTGTTTCTGAGTAGCTGTCTTCATCTCACGATTGTCTCTAATTGTTGACCGCAGCTTTTTGCTCAACTCACTGAAAGACTTTTCAAGAGCAATCTTGTTCATCTGTTCTTTAGCAACTTGGTTTTTAAAATACATCAGCAGCTGATTGTCCTCACTCATTTGCTTCATTTGTTTCACAACCATTTCATGATATGAGCACATGTCATATTTCAGCTTGGATTTGCCTATGCATTATGGAGAATTATGAAACAGACATAATCAATTTGTAAAATTAATGACAATTCAGTTCAGCGGCATTGGCATGGCAGGGGGGAGGTGGTACGGCAAAGAGAGGAGAGAGAGAGAGAGAGAGAACCTTGGGAGTGTTGGTTAAAATGCTCCAAGTCTTCCTTCTCAGCCATGAATCCATAGAGTTGACGCTGTCCTCCAGAGTAGAATAGAGCCCTAGTTCTCTCCCAAGCATTCCTGTCTTTCATGTCATCTTCAAAACTCTTGCTTAGGCGTTCAGCTTCTGCATACCCCACAGCAGAGGCCTCAAAAACCAACACGCTCATGCCACGGTGTCCCTGAGGTCCATATGAATGCCTTGCCCTGACAGCATTATATCCGCTAAAGCAATCAAGAAGCTCTTGATTTCCCATCCCTTTCCACTGAAAATGCAGGTTCAAGACAGAGAAAGAATTAGTGTACCATAAATAATATAGTAATGAAACACAAACTTATACAAGAAAGTCATACTTTATCATTCTCATCTTTTTCGAGCTTCGTATTCATGATTACCACCATCGGTGGCCACACTATTAGTTTATCCGCTCGTTCCTTCAGACCCTGCCATTTGCCATATATTTCACCAGCCGGCACTGCTGAGGTTCCCCTCAAGCGAAGCTCCTCATCCAAAACTTCACTAAGCTCTCTGTGGAGCTTCATCCTTTTGGATTTTTTAGTCCTAGCATGAGTGATAAGGGGTTGCAAACCAGAGTACCAATCAATAGCTCCAGGGCCTCCTTTGCATGCTGGGCAATGCCACTGTCGATCAGGCTCATTTATCTGTTCAACAGTCAAACTGTCTAGAGACTGAAAAAGGTCCTTAAACCACTTATTATTCTTCCTGCTTTCATGGGTTTTCGGGCCTTCATCCGAGTCAAAATCATCACTCAGAAGCTCATCATCAGAGTCTTCAATGCCATCTGAATCTTCATCAGTAGCAGCAGCATCATTAACCTTGTCAACCTGTGGAGGAGCCTGAGAAGAACCAGGTCTATTAGCCCAACCCCATCCATTTTTCAGAGGAGGGGGAATTACGGCGGGTGCTGGTACAAAATCAGAATTCGTCTGAAGTTTGTTAAACCCCCTACCAACACTTTTCCGAGGATCAGAAGATAGAGCAGGCCCTGTCTGGCCGGAGCCTCTTCCGTATCCATCATTGGGTCGGAGTCCCAATTTCTGAACTGTATCAGAATGACCCCAAGCCTTAGGGCTGGAATTCACAGAGCTCCACTGTTTAGAAGCACCTGCCCTATTCTTGTTCTTGGATTTCTTTCCAATTTCTTCCCATCCCGCAGAATCCAAACTAACATCTGACACGCCACGAGATAGTTGATCAATGGAAGGGTTTCCGGATCCTCTACTTGAGCTCATTTCTGCAGTGACTGTGTCCAAAATGAGATTACATATTAGAAAATAAACACTATTTTTTACAGAAATTTTAAAAATAAAACATAAATCTATGACAAAAACAATCAACACTGCTGATGAAATGTCAAGGGGACTGGCATTAGTTTATCATATTGCGGTAGAGAAACTTATATGCACTCATCATTTGGCCAATTCAAGATCAAGATACGACCTACATATGTGTTTGTGCTAAAAATACTGTTAATTACGAACTCATAGAAACAGCAGATGAGATCAAGTCTCCCATATACGATTCCTTTATGTTGGTGCCTAAAATGAGAGGATCGTACCTGGTTCTTCAAGTTTCCGGGCAGTTTCAAAATGGTTCGTTTCGGTAACTTGCAGATCGTGGACTGTAATGAGCAGTGAAGTTGATGAAAGAGGAAGTTTCAGACAGATGAAACACACTGAAGAGTTGCGGCGGATCCGTGGGTTGCGCCACTCCTCCAGTCCACGAAGACGATGATGGCAGTCGTATGTGTAAACTGCAATTAGGTTACAATTTTTTTATTTCTTTTACTTTATTACTGTTCTATTTAAAATACTACTAGTAGGGCCCTATTCAGGGAACTGATTTTGGGCTCCATAAACTATTTCAAGATTGGGCCTCTTATTATGGACACACAACGCACCAATATCTTGATTAAAAAGGCCCAAGTTATGTGCACTACATCTGCACGGAGTACACACATTTTTTTTTTGAAAAGGAGTACACACATTTTTTTTATTGAAAAGGAGTACATACATTTTTTTTTTGAAAAGGAGTACACACGTATATCTAAATACCTAGTTTTCTTCTCTTTTCTCCTTCTTTCTACACACACTGCCCGCTGCGCCACCACTTTTCTCTCTCTCATCCTTCTCCATTTCTTTTCTCTATTTCACTTTTTTTTTAAATTTCTCACTTAGGGTATCTATTCGTCAAAATCATGCATGTTTTTTACGGATAGATACTTTTATCTTACGATCCAAATGAACCCTTAATTTCTTTTCCCCCGTAATTTCTCGGCTAATTTATTTATATAATAATATTTCCCAAACATATTATTGAAATAGGGGTAAGAGAAGCAGGAATGTGGTCCACAGATATATTTATTTTTTAAATATTTATTTTTGGAAATGGTCAACACCTATATTGCATTGAAAATGGGAAAACACAGTTACAGGCAGGAATATTGGCATTGTTCGCATCCCGCGCATATTCTACATTATAGCCTGCAACTGATTCCGCTTCCGCTTCTGGGAGATCTATATTATTATAAGCCATTTTCTGATTAACGTGAAATCCTACTAAAGTGCGAACCGTAAGAAAGCTACCTGAAAAAAGGCAAGGTGCACCTTGGATTGAACTCGACGAATTGCATTTTGCCAGAGATATTTTTTTAGTTATAAAGATTCTCTATTGGAAATTAAAAATAAAGAAAAGAAAGGGTCTACCTTAGAGCTTAGAGGAAGGGGGCCCCAATACTTTTTCATTCAGGGGGGGGAGACTAGCCTCATTACTTCCCACTGGGCGAGAGGTGCACCTAACCCACCTACCCACTCATCAATCACGGTGTTCAGCTGACTTGCACTGATAGACCCCTATTGTATTGGAATTAGGGGCCCATCTTTTGACTGTTGTAAATGAATCTCTTCAATCTTCGATTCTACTCTATGTTAGAACAATGGTCTTTTTATCTAAGTGGTCTTATTCTTTCTCCCGTGCTAGGAAGCATTACTCCTCTTTTAAATTCATTTAAGACCTTTATGGCATGATTCAAAGGTTTGTCATCAATGCTTGGTCTAGTAGTACATACTATTAGGTTTTCCATTGTAATTATCTTGTTTAAGCGGTTAGGAACACGGGTGGAGGCTCAAGCTTCGGAAGAGGAGTTCACTGGTTTAGTAAGAGCAGAGGAGATCAGGCCGGTTCCCCTATGTATGAATGGGGCTATTCGCGAAGAAACCGGACTTTTGACGGAGACGGAGAGCCACGAACCTATTTTCCTGACCTTGCCACCTTTTTCACCGAAAGGCACTTTTTCAATATTCTTTAATTTCAAACAAAGGAAGATTGTCCGTTTTTCTTGAACTTGAATCCCAACTCCCAGTGTCTCTGCAATCCATTCTTGAATCTTGAAGGCGGTGTGGGACTCTCTATCTTCTTGGGTTGGAAGCGGACCTTTGATTTCCTTGGACCACGCAAGAAGTAAAAAAGAAAAAAAGGTGAGCTACGAGAATGGCTTATACAGGGCAATTATAGGGCTTATAGAGAATGAGAGAAGGCCTATTGTTCCCGTATGTTAGCACCTTCTTCACCGGCTTCCGTGGAAAATTCAGACTTTCTTTTTGTCAACCCTACCATAGGAAACCCTGCCTCTGCCTCGGCCAGTGCCCTTAAAACCTCTGGGATAATTCAGTATTCAATCGCTAAATACTTATAAGTCTGATGTCGACCTCTCAAAATAGCCTTTATTCTAGTCCTTTCTTTCGACTGCTCACACTCGGGTAAGTGGCACGTGGTCTGGCTTGGGACTACCGATAATCCACATTTGCCCCATGGGGAGTTGAACAAAGTGAAATCGAGAGAGAGCATTTCCAATAGGCTGATCGATCTCCGCCCTCTCTATAGCTTCCCGAGACTCTCCCTTTCAAAGCACTCGACTAATGGACCGGGAGGACTCACTGATTGGGGAAGGCAGGGAAGTAACTTAACTGAGGGAATTAAAGAATGGATTCAGAAAGTAGAAGCATGAAAGCTTCAAAGAAAGGGATTTGGAAAAACCTTTCCCTTAAAGGAAACTCGTATACAAGGGAACCTATTGGGAAAGGATGTTCGTAGATCAGATCGAGGAAAAGAAGTAGTTAAGCAAGCCGGCCTAGCTAGTAAGCATATATATGAATGTGCATCTTTTATATATACAAACGTGTTGTGCATTAATTGTTGGAAATATTTAACATTTAATTAAATATTAAATATATGAATTGGTATTGTTTGATCAATAAAATAAAGAGAATAAAATTAATTTCTCGAAAGTTTATTGATACAAGTGTGTTATATTTTTGGTGTAGATGAATTTAATGTATCAATACTCACAATACCAATTAATAGTGAGCGAGAAATTGAGTCAACAAATCAAAATTTAAAAATTTGAATTAGAGAGTGAATTAATTATGTAATTAATTCACATTCCACATTGGAAAATGTGAAGACTAATATACATAATATTAGTAAGAAGTCAACGAAGCTAATCAAACTATAGTTGATTGATTGATAATCAAAATGGCCACACGCGCGCGCCGAGTCGAGCCTGTGGTCTTGGACTTGGATCTTGGCAATTGGACTTTGGGTGTACTTAAGCCTTGGGCCTGGTGTCCATCTAATTTTTAAAATACAAAATTTTTGTGGTTCAACCCAATTAATTCGGTAATGGGTCAAGCTCATACCGAAAGTTGCCTTCATAGTACAAATTTGATGAATCTGAAGCTGGCGTCAAGATGACTCAGCACTAGCCAAATTCAATGAACTTAAAGCTGACTCAGCTCTGACAATCTTGTATCAGCATAAAAAATGTGCTAAATTAGTTTATGGCAGGTCAACACGGATTGATTGAATGATTGCAATCAATCTCGTAACTATTGACCTTTCTCAAAATCCGTCCGTTAGCATTAATGCTAACACGTTTTGTCCTCCGTTATGAGTGGAGGTTCACCTATAAATAGGTGTTCTCATTTCATTTAGAGAACACACTACACATTTCTCTCACTGTCCAAATTCTGCATATAGCTTTTAGGTGCAGTCTAGTCCTAACGTCCCTTTGTTCGCCGGAACTTCAAGTCCTGTGGTGCTGCACACTTGAAGGCATACGTCATTATACCTTTGGGAGTGTTATTCCAAACCGAAGAGCACTACCAGGGAATATTCTCTTTGCGGGAAGAGGACTCCTCCACTCGACGACTGTTTCTTTTTCATTTGTTTTCCTGTTTATTTCAGTGTATTTTCTTCCCCCTATTGTATCCCTTTTTAGTTTTATTTTACAGTTGTATTATCCAATTGACAAATATATTTTTCCTAAAATCGCAAAGCGAATAGCTTTTTCAAAATGTCGACAAGTGATAATACCTCTGTACCCCCTGTTGAATCTCCTGTTGGCGGTTCTTCAAACCTTTCCCTTGCCACCACTGCCCCTGGTGGCCCCCTTTCCTTTTGCTGATGCTAGACCAATTATGGTCCATAGCGAAAGACTCGACAAGTTTTCGGGCAAAAACTTTAAGAGGTGGCAGCAAAAGATGTTGTTTTACCTCATTACTTTAAGCTTGACGAGATTTCTCACCGAGGATCCACCTGCGGTCGTTGAGAACGATCCGCAAAATGAAACTGTCAGAAGCCAATGGTGGCATTTTGACTTTCTATGCCGGAATTATATTCTGGATGGCCTGGTAGATGGTTTATATAATGTCTATAAGAAGATCACCACGGCTAAGAAATTATGGAATTCCCTAGAAGCCAAATATGTGGCTGATGATGCTGGTACTAAGAAGTACCTTGTTGGGAAGTTCCTAAACTTCAAAATGATAGACTCTAAATCTGTTGTTGAACAAGTGCAGGACTTTCAATTAATTCTGCATGACATTGCTGCAGAAGGAATGACACTGCCAGATGCTTTTCAAGCAGTTGCAGTTATTGAAAAATTGCCCCCTAGTTGGAGGAATTTCCAAAGTTACTTGAAGCTAAAAAAGAAAAGTATGACTTTACAAGAAGTCATTGGAAATCTTCAAATCCATTAAGGCGGCTTGGTAAGAACTAAAAATACTGATGAGGCCAAAGCCAACTTAATGGAAACCAAGAAAAGAAAAAAGGCCAGCAAATGACAAGGGGAAGAAACCAGTTGGAACAAAATCCAAATTTAACGGTGATTGTTACTACTACGGAAAACCTCCATATGGCCAAAGACTGTAGAGCCCCAAAGAAAGAAAACAACAAGGGGAAACAATCAAGGGTAAATGTTACCCAAATGGACATCACTAAAGATGATCTAGGTGCTATGATCACTGAAGTGAACCTGGTGGATAACTCGAAGGAATGGTTCATTGACACTGGAGCCACCTATCATGTCTGTCCAGACAGGAATGTTTTCTCAACCTATGAGCCTACTGGTGGGAGGAAGCTGCACATGGGAAATCCAGCCACGTATGAGGTGGCTGGGGTTAGCAACGTGTTCTGAAGCTGACCACTGACAAGAACCTCACTCTCCGAGAGATCCTGCATGTCCCTGACATACGCAAGAATCTGATCTCTGGATCTGTGCTTGTAAAGAATAATTTTAAATTAACTTGTATTTGAGTCGAATAGGGTTGTTCTCAGCAAGTACTCTGTGTATTTTGGTCGTGGCTATCTCCGCGATGGTTTTTTTAAGATGAGCACCATGGTTGTACTCCCCAAGAGGAAAAATAATGATAAGAATAAATAAGCTTCTACTTCGTCTTATATTGTTGAGTGCTCTAACTTATGACATTGTAGATTGGGACATGTAAATCTAAAGTCCATAAAATGTTTTAGTAAATTTAAATTTACTTAACATTAAAAATGTTGAAAAAAACAGGTATTCAGTTCGGGGGGAACGTATTGAAGACTAAAGATTGATGGAAACGTCCCAAAGATCCGAAGTCAGAAGTACTATTCATCCTGAAGATCAGAGTATGTCCTGATGACATCTGGTCTGAAGCTGAGTCCTAAAGAACTTGAGAGTACATCCTGAAGACAATCCAAAGAGTCTCATTGATGATGATCCTACTGAGTAACCTAAGCATGCTCAGGACATGATTCATTGAGTGAAGGCTAACGTAGCCTGAGTAGTCAGGTTGAGTGTTCATTTACTGATGCTCACTTTGTCCTGATGAAAAGCTACTGAAGCAATGGGAGTTAACATTTTTGTTAAGACCTGAGAACAAAAAGAATGATAGTAACTTCCGTATAAGACAAACATTTATTCTGAGTAGAGAACAAGACACTCGGAGTTTAAATGTATGATGAAGCATAATGTCACATCACTTTTGTAGCCGTTAGAAAAAAATGGTCAGTGATGTGTCGACACGTATGTACAGAAGACTGCGCACATTTAATGTTCTCAGACTTGCAGGCGGCGACACAGAGCAGTTTCCCTTTTCAGCATTGGGAAAGGTCAACCAAGTACAAGCTAGTCTGCACCTACCTAAAATAAGAAGATTCAAAAAGATCTCCTCCAACGGATCTATTTAGAATCTCCCCTATAAATACAGATTACCTTGCCCCAGTCAAGGTTACGGGAAATTTCCAAGCAAAGAAATCTCCAAGAATCCAAGTGCTTAAAGATTACGATAAATAACACTCTGCAAGTTTAAATTTTCCTAGTGTTGTAGTAGGATTCACGATATGTATATTACTTAGAGTGATAATCCTCATCATTAGATTTGCTTTGTTAGAGAGGATTATCACAACCATAGTTGGAAACCAGAAAACCAAACCCCCCAGTTTGTGAGAAGGTTGGTGGGAAGGACTGGGACTTGTAAAACACCAAGGGGTCGAGTTCCTTAGAGAGTAAGGAGGCTATTCATGCACCTTGGCAAGTTAAAAACAAGCTCCGATCCTTAATGGAAGATGATCGCTTCCTATTAAATCAGGCCGTGGATGTAGGAGTTGGTTATCTCCGAACCACGTTAAAAATGCCCCTGTGTGCTGATTTATTTATTGTTCAGGATCATTATTGTCATTCATATTAAACTGAGCATTCGAGTATTCAGCATAAGTTTTACAATTTCAGGAGAAATCAATTCTCCTGAGCATAATATGTGCACCAGCCTTAACAACTATTTTCTAAGCGATCAATAAACAGTTTTCAGGAACTAAAACGAGTAGAAATTTAAGGGCTCACTTCTGCACGTAACTCTAGCTTACTGAGATAGCTATCCAACTAACTAGCTTTCTGAGCGGCCAGTAGGTGGATTATCTCTACTGAGCTTCCGAGAGCACAACACCCAGACTCAGCCTATTTGTCTCCTGACTGATTAGTCCCTGCTGTCCTTGAGACCATCAGATCAGTGAGAATTATCAGGATCTTCCTGACTGAGTTTGAAAGAGTATTTTCCTGAGATTTTGGAAAATCTTACATCAGTGTATTCCCCCATACACTGATTATTACCCGTTTCAGGACCAACAAAACCAAAGATGCGAAATATGTGTAGAAGCTAAAATGATGAAACTACCCTTTCTGTCAATAGAAAGAAACACTGAACCTCTAGACTTAATACACACTGATGTGTGTGACTTAAAATTTGTTCAAACTAGAGGTGGAAACAAGTACTTCATCACATTCATAGATAACTGTACTTGGTTTTGTCACGTTTATATGTTGCATAGTAATGATGAAGCATTGAATACTTTTAAACTATACAAAAATGAAGTGGAAAACCAGTTAAGCAAAAGAATCAAAATGGTTCGTAGCGATAGAGGTGGGGAATATGTAGCACCATTTGAGAAAATATGTGCCGATTCTGGCATCATACATCAAACAACTACTCCCTATTCACCTCAATCAAATGGTATTGCGGAACGCAAGAACCGAACACTAAAGGAGATGATGAATGCAATGTTGATCAGCTTCGATTTGCCGCAAAATATGTAGGGCGAAGCCGTTCTATCAGCTAACCACATATTAAACAAAATTCCACACAAAAGTAAGGACACTACTCCTTATGAATTGTGGACAGGGCGGAAACCATCGTATAAATACCTCAAAGTGTGGGGGTGTTTAGCAAAGGTAGAAGTGCCATTACCCAAGCAAGTAAAGATTGGACCAAAAATAGTGTATTGTATCTTTGTAGGTTATGCATTAAACAATAGTGCATATAGATTCCTAATTTATAAATCAGAAGTTCCTGATATGAGTGAAGGAACATTTATGGAATCCAAAAACACAGTGTTTTTCGAGAACACCTTTCCTCGTAAAACTAAGGAAGATAAGATCTCAAATAAAAGACCTCGTCAAGAGGAGGTTGATGATGAAGCTGGTCCTTCTACTCAAGAAAATGAGGAGTTGAGATGTAGCAAAGGAGCAAAGATAGCTAAAACCTTTGGTCCTGACTTCATTACATTTATGTTGGAGGATGAACCAAAGAATATCAAAGATACTCTTTCAAGACCAGATGCTCCGCTCTGGCAAGAGGTGATAAATAGTGAAATCGACTCCATTCTGCAAAACCATACATGGGAATTGGTTGATATCCCACAAGGTTGTAAGACCTTAGGATGCAAATGGATCCTTAAAAGGAAGTATAAAGCAGATGCGTCGATTGATAAATACAAAGCATGTTTAGTCGCAAAAGGGTTCAAACAAATCGAAGGGTATGATTTCTTTGATACCTATTCACAAAAATGGATGAGAAAATCTCGAGATTCGCGATTGCGATTGCTTCCTTGTACAACCTCGAGATTCACAAAATGGATGTTAAGACTGCATTTTTCAATGATGAGATTGATGCAAAAATTTACATGGATCAACCCGAAGGCTTTATAGCACCTGGAAATGAGAAAAAGGTGTGCAAGCTTGTGAAGTCATTATATGGACTTAAACAAGCTCCAAAGCAATGACATTTGAAATTTGACAATCAAATGTTGTCAAATGGATTTCGTAAAAATAAGTGTGACAAATGTGTATATGTGAAGAATACACAAAAAGGATTTGTCATATTGTGTCTTTATGTTGATGACATGCTAATCATGAGCAATGATCATGATCTTCTTTGTAAAACAAAGAACATGTTAGGAAGAAACTTTGACATGAAAGACATGGCTGTAGCTGACGTGATTTTAGGAATCAAGATCAGTAGGACATCAAATGAAATATCCTTAACACAATCTCATTATATGGAGAAAGCGTTAAAGAAATTCAACGCCTTTGATGATCCTCCAGCTAAAACATCTTTGGAAGTGAATGTTCACTTGAAGAAAAACAATGGTGAAGTTGTAGCTCAACAAGAATATGCTAGAGTCATTGGGAGTATTATGTACATTTCAAATTGTACGCGTCCTGATATAGCATGTGCTGTGAATAAACTTAGTAGATTCACGAGCAACCTAAGTCACGAGCGTTGGATAGCTCTGAGAAGAGTGCTGAGGTGTTGGTTTCTTGAGATACGAACCTCAAGTCCGTAGTAGCAGAAGACATTGTTCACCAACAACAAACCATATCGAATTGACTGCATACATAAAATAAATATAATTAGATCCAATCTAATTGAGAAAACCTTAAAATGTTCATATGTCGGATTCCTCTACTATGGTATCCACGTAATCCTTGTATACGATTCTGCGATCTAATCGCTAATATGAAATTTCCAGTGGAGTTTGCTTGGAAAAACTCACACTTGAAATTTACGGAGAAAATTAGTGATTTTTAGACTTACTGTTTATGAGTCCCATCACTCATATATATAGTAAAGTATTTGCATATCTACTTGATTTTGATTCTATCAAGATTTGCAATATCAAATAGAATCTTTACCATATAATATATAATAATATATCTAGGGTGCAATTGGTTGGGCTTATAAGGCCCATATTACCAATTTTTATACGGATTCATTCCACTTGGTACATTATATAATTTTTACAAGGATCCGAATGTAATATGGCTGGACCAGGTACAATAAGAAGCCCTAATACACATGACTCACTGTTAAGGTTGTCAAAAATTATATCGTCTTCCCCATCTTACAATTCCAATATGGCTTCCACAGTACTACTATTTGGAGATCGCGGCAAAGTGACAAAGTTTAGAGTTTCAAATTTCAAAATATTTTAGTTTCGCACATGATTTTCCTTTTTTTCAAAAGTGTGATTTTCACTGTTGAATGTTCGAAGTGCTATCAATATTCATTTTGGGCTCTGACCCACTCATGTCTAATATCTGAAAATCGATCGTTTCAATTATCGATTGATTTGCTCTGGTTATCATTGATTCTCTTGTCTATCGATTTTCGCTATCAATCGTTGTGCTCTAATGTTTGATTTCTTCAATTAATGCATGTATCTGGTGGCCCAAATCTATTATTCCAGTGGTTAGAGTGATTCAAAATCAGGAATTGCACTTATCAGTTGTGGCGATGGTTGAAATTAGGGGTGGAGAAAATATCGAAAATACCAATATACCGCACTTATCGTATCGAAAAATATCGAATTTATTGAAATTTTCGGTATACCAAAATTTTCGGTACGGTATGGTATGGTATCGTATCGAAAATTTTGATACGGTAACGGTATATAAATATAGAAATTTTGGTATACCGCGATATATCGAAATATTTTCGGTATATTGAAATATTTCGGTATATCACGGCATACAGAAAAAATCAAAATTTTTGGTATACCAAAAATTTCGGTATACCATTGTCATACTGAAATTTCAGTATACCAAAATTTTCGGTATGAAAATGGTATAATTTTTTTCGGTATCGAAATTTCGGTATATCAAAATTCGGTATACCGAAATTTTTGGTATGACAACGGTATGATATTTTTCGATATCGAAAATTTTGGTACGGTAACGGTATGGCAAAATTTTTTTTGGTATGCCGTACCATCCACCCCTAATTGAAACCCTATGCCCGATCTATCATTCCGTGGATGCATGTATCTGGTAGCCAAAACATTAGGTCTCATCGACATTTTTCTTTCTTGTTCCAAGATATTTACTGGTACGTATACACACATCCTCTGTATAATATTTTCATATTTGTTCAGATGTTGCAATTGATGATACGTATTAGGTATTTATCTTAAGATGATCAATTGCCTAGAATCTATTGTATTGTCCTGGATTTTATATGGTATATGTGATGTAAATTGTGTTATTCTTGTTCTTTCATGCTTAGATGCACTGGTTTTTCATACACTTTTTGGATTGTATAACAATAGGTTATTGTTAGGGATGCATATGACCAGGAAGTTTGTCACATTTAGTATGAAGCATTCCCTATTGTTTGATATGATGCATCAATTTGTAGAATGTGTAGATTTCAATTGTTAATTTCTGTATGAAACATGTAGATTTCAATTGCTAATTTCAGTTTGCAGTATGCATAGAGTTTAATTGCTTGTATTGACAAAGACTATTACACATATCCGTTTTTTTTTAATCCACTCATTTTTTGTACAATTTAGTCTTGATCCAATAAATTGTATGTTCATCATCATAAGTTTAGGCTTTCTCTTGAATTTGTGGGTGCAGAATTGATTGTGCTGAAAAGTACTCTCTAAACATGTTGTCCATGGCCCAGAGAATAAAAATTATGTTATTGCTAATAAAACACATAAGACGTCGGAGATATGCTCTAGCTCTAATTGTAGTATACATACTTTTTATTAAACCAAAGAGATTGGTTATATCACGCCAGTAATATAGTATGACACTTAAAATGCCTCAACAACAAATAAAGCTGAATAGGTTGTATGTGACAAGTGATCCCACTACTTTAAAGAATCTACGAATGGATCGAAATACTTTTGCAAGACTGTGTTTCTTGCTACAGGAGTTAGGAGGGTTAAGTGACCAAAAGTATCTAAAAGTGGAAGAACAAGTCTCGATGTTCTTATCGGTTTTGGGTCATCATAAAAAACAAAGTGTAGTTGGTCATGAATTTGACAGGTCGGGTCAGACTGTCCATCATTACATTCATCTCATTTTGAAAGCTATTCTAAAATTGCACAACTTATTTCTTGTTACTCCAACTCCTGTGCATGAAGATTCAACCAATCCAAGGTGGAAATGGTTCAAGGAAAATTTAAATTATTGCGCAGTTTGTTCATGAATTAATGTTTAAACACACTCAATTTTTGTTGGTGTTATAAGGGTGTTTAGGTGATCTTAACGGAACATACATTGATGTCCAAGTTGGTCCTAAGGAAAAAGCTCGATATAGAACTCGGAAGGGTCATATTTCCACAAATGTCTTAGGAGTGTGTGACACTGAAATGAGGTTTGTTTATTTTCTTCCCGGGTAGGAAGGTTCAGCTGCTGATTCTCAAGTTCTCCGAGATGCTGTTACTCGGACACATGGTCTCAAAGTCCCAAAGGGTGTGTATTTGTTTCTTTACTTGCTGTTGTTGTTATGTTTTAATAAACCTCTTGGTGTATATATATCTATCATGTTTTACAGGGAACTATTATCTTTGTGATAACGGCTATGCAAACTCAGAAGGTTTTCTTGCACCGTATCGGGGCTGCAAATATCATTTGAAGGAGTGGGGTCGAAACAATGATCGTCCTACCAATCCCCACGAGCACTTCAACATGCGACATACCCGAGCAAGAAACGTCATAGAACGCGCATTCGGAGTGTTGAAAAAAACAATTTGGCATTTTAAGGAGTCCATCATACTATCCCATCAAGACTCAAATTAGACTTATTATGGCCTATTTTTTGCTTCACAACTTTATCCGATCTGAGATGCCTGATGATCCAATAGAACAACTACTAGATGAAAGTCCACTAGATGATACCGAGTCCCAGCCCCCCGATATTATAGAGACTATTGAGTCTTCGGTCGAGTTCAATAATTGGCGGGAACAGCTGTCCAATAATATGTACCAGATGTGGAGATCAAATGGCTAGTTAGTTTGTGTGATGTAGTGAATTATTTGTTGGTTGGATTGTAATGAATTATTGTTTGGGATATTATAACTTTGGGCAGCCTTTTTTCGGATGTATGTACAGGTTGTTTGTTTATTTGCATTTGACCAATTTATTTACCTTTTACTGTATTGTATGTGAACTCAAATGACTTGTATTTTTTATACAAGTAGTTACTGCATGAATAAGATGAGATGATGTTACTGTAATGCATGTGAAGTCATCAATCCTCTAAATATATGTGCAACTCAAATTAGAATCATCACAAAATCGTTCATCTTACCCAAAAGGAAAAAAATGTCTTTGAAAAAAAATTCCAGATCAGGAAAAAATTTACAACTAAAAATGGTCTAAAACTTTGGACCTTACCTTCTTAAGCATTTAATTCACCAACATGAGGCAGGGCATTGAGCTGGTCTAGGTGAAGTCAATTACCATGCAATTGCAACTGCAATTGGTAGGTTGAATGAAGAATTTGGGATATCATTGTCTTATGAGGATATTGTTGCTAGAGTCTTCTATTTAATGTCTAGGTATGATGCTTTTATTGATGTCATCAACACACCCTCTGTGTATTGGGATAAAGATTTCAATACTGTTCATACTGATGAAGCTACGTGGAAATTCTTAATAAGGGTTAGTATATGCTCTTCATTCCAAACATATATATACCTACTTCATTTTTTACTAAAAGATGAATCACAACAATTTTCTTTTAGGTTGTAAACCTTTTATGTAGGGCATATTACTATTGTGGTGAACTCGAATATGAAGCTATGCTCATTTTTTTAAGAAACGAGAATCAACTCCAACTGCACCTACACACCCGAACCTTGGAGTCATTGAAATTAGCTCAGATACCAATAATAGTTGGTTGTCCTATGGCGCCTCGTACTAATGCACCAACTATTGTTTTATCTGACACCAGTGAGGAAGTTATGTCACCGTTGGGGGATATTCATTGGGGTACTGCGAGAAGATTGTTTGATGATTTGAATAAAGGGTCTGAAGGTGCTCCTAGTCGGGCATCTGCAAGTGGAAGAGCAACTGCTAGACGGCCTCCACATAGATATATCCCACAGAGCAGTATACTCCCACTCCCACCAAGCCCAAGCCAAACCTCTACATCCACTTCACAGACTGGCGAAAATAATGAAAGTCCAGTGAAGTGGTTTTGGTTCCAGGGAAGAAGGGACTAGCTCATGCAGGAACAAGTATTTAACTTGTTGTGGGTTTTTATTAGTCTACGTTACTTCGTCGTTATTTTAAGTCATTTTTTTGTTATGTGTTTTTATTATTTTCTATGATGTATGGTTCTATTATGTCTACGTTGTTTTCGTAATTTTAATGTATGCATTGTACTCGTAATTCACTTTTTTAAGAGATATTTGCAATATTTATTTTCTTTGAGATATTATATGAACATAAGCATAGTAGATTGCCCTTCCACTCATTGCCCGAGACACAACATTATATAATTTCTGGATCTTTGAGTATAAAATAATTTGATATTAAAACTTTCTAGATTGCATTCCATAATTTCTTACCTATAAATTTGATCATATATTTTTACAGTTTTAGCCAATGTGTTCTAGGAACAATGATTCATTTCAGATTAAATAACATGGGCAAATGACAAGGTTATAACCCAAGGATTTTTTGTGAAAGCACCACCGGAGCTTTAGTCCAGATGGAAAGAGATTGCGAGTTTTGGCAAACATTCTGGAAATCTAACAATAAAGCAAACCTTCTGGAAATAAAATAATATGACAAACATTCTGGAAATCTAACAATATGCCAAACATTCTGGAAATAAAAAAATATGACAAACATTATAGAAATTAAAAAATATGACAAACATTCTGAAAATTAAACACAAAAATTAGATCAAACCCATAATTATCAGTTTTAGTAGCAAAACAATACTAAGCAAGTTATGACATTACATCCATCATTACAATAACATAGATCAATGCTATAAGCAATGATACATCAAAATACATTAAACTAGCAAAAAATATCTGGATTACCTAACCTAGGTACTTGAACACCCGCAAAGTCAGTGATTATTTCCATCAAAGTCTCCATTCAACAGCCTCTAGATATAAAGTGGCCGAGCATGCTCAGGAAAGTCGATAAACATAGCCAAACGTTGTGGATTCTTAGCAAGATGTTCAGAAGCATCAAGTCTTTCATCTAAACTAAGCTCGGGGATGCAATCGAGCGTCGTAAATACATCCTTTGCAGAATGTGCCACACTCGAGTCACTACGAAGATTATTCACAATGAGCCCAAGACAGTCAACGGATTCCTTAAACAGAACTGCTAGTCCATTGAACAACTCAGTGTGGTTCTCAGGCTGGGAGCACGATGCCTTCCTCTTTTTGGATGATGTGGTTGGCTTTGCTATTTATACAGTAGGAGCTTGACTTTCGACGTCCATATCAAAAACATCATTTACATCCAGGGGCACATTGCTTTCTCCAGGAACAGTTTCAGCAACATTAGCTTTGGAATTCTCTTGATGAACAAGTTCATTCACTGCATCCATTACATCCTCGCATTGCTTCCCAATTGCTTTATCTTGTCCAAACACCTCAAGCCAATTGTAGTAAAGCGGCCATGGTTTGTAGCGCATCCCGACAATAGTGTGATCTTTCTACAAAAACAAGCATTCAGTTAATACTAAATTAAATCAAAGCTTCAAAATTATGTGAATGAAACATACATTCACAGCTTTTGCCCAAGCAATGTCTGAGACATCAATGACTTTGGTGATGGGGTTAAAACCACCGCCAGAATCACCCAAGGCAGTCTGTAGGCATCCCCAATGTCGCTTCCAAATTGTTATCCTTGAGTTGATATGAGGAGAAGCACGGATAGCTGTCCCATGTAGTTGTTCACGCATCTTTTCCTCTAGCTTGTTCAAATATCCTGGCCTAAAACCATTCTCAGTCTTCCAACGTGGCTCTTAAATAAGTTCTTTGAGTTGTTCCATCAATACTGTTTCTTCTCTTTGGTTCCATGTCCTCCGAGTACCTTTTCCTTTGAGTCCAAGAGTGCTCCCGCAACCCTCCATATCAACATGTATCATCATAATAGATAAGTTAAGTTTCACAGTTGCCTCATTCCACAAAATAATAAAAATTCAGAAAAGATTATCATTCATGAGCACACGGTTGTCTCCCACAAACATACAAGATTCATGTCAACGGAGAAGCAAACTCAAACATACAAGTCTCACAAATAAAAACATACAAAATCCATCACAACAAATATAATTTTTCAGAAGATTAAGAGTAGCCTAAATTAGATTTTTAGACATCATCAGTGTATGAATAAGCTAACTCAACAAACACCCAAATTAGATTTTTAGACATCATCGTTGTATGAATAAGCCAACTGAACAAACACCCAAATTAGATTTTTATACATCATCAGTGTTTATCTTCATATTTCCATCGTAAAGAACAAACACTCAATTTGGAATTGAAGAAAGATACATCGAGGGTTTTGTAATTGTAGGAAATAAAATATACATTTGCGCCTTGCACCTTCATAAAACAAATAAATTACAAAATTCTCAAAATCACCCTCTTGATTGGATAATACACAAATTTTAGACAACTAATCGCTACACAAATATCACATAATCTGATGAAAAATACATTAGAGGGAGGGAGGGTATTAAACGGTCAAAGGATCGACAAAACCTGGTTCAAGTGGAAGACAACAATGGTAGCGGTGGTTCTCGTGGTGGCTCTCGCTCGTCTTCACTGTAGATGCTTATGTCCTTAAATCTTCTTCGAATGAATTGGGGATGAGGGGAGATGAAATATACCCTGCGATGTTAATATGAAAATTTTGGGGTTTGGGGGGGAAATGAAAAGAAATTGGGGGGAAATGAAATGAAATTGGGAAGTACCACGTACTAATTTTGGGGGGTAAAATAGTAATTTGTATTGATATAATATATGATACCAAGCAAATATACCCTTTTGAGAAAAAAAATATTATCTACCAAGTAATACCTAATATCACTACTGATTTTAAAAAAGTGCATTTTATAGCATTTATCACGCAATGTTTCATATTATATTAATACATTATAAAATTATTACCATCGAAATAATAACCCCAACCAATTGTAGCCCTAATATATTATTATTATGATATATCTAATATATCATCTAATTTAATTAAATCTAATTTAATTAAATTTTTATAATTCTATTTAATAGAATTATTATAATTCTCCATGAATTAAATATTTATGATCTAATCAAATATTTCATCTGACCAATTTAATTCGTAAACGTGGGTTACTTATTGTGTGACCCATAGGCCCTCATATGTCAAGCGATTAGTCAAACTAATGGTCTTAGTTGAACTCTGGGCAATAAACCAGACAATCTCAACATATGAGGTACGTTGCCAGGATACAGCAACAACTTGTAATGTGAAGCTCACAGTGATACAGTCCTTTCATTCACGAATACTCCAATTAAGTGTAGAACATGATAACGTGTCTATTTTAATAGAGATTATTACATTTTGGTTCTAACTTTTCCCTACTAATTCATTTTAGTTTTACACCTTTTTAAAATACCAAATTAGTGCTGAAATAACACAATTCGGTCCAAAACTAGTCCATCAGAGCATTAAATGATGGGTCACTCCTTTTTTCATACCCACCCCCCAATAACCCTTTATTACCCACCCCCTAATAGCTATAGGTTCTCACTCTCTCACCTCGTTCTGTCTCTCACCTCGTTTCTCTCTCTTATCTCCTTCCTCTCTCAACTCGCTGTTTTTCCATTAGTCCCGATGCATCCGTCAAATTTGCCCTACCTAACATTACGGAGGCGGAATTTGAATTTGTTGGGCATGTATTTCATTCAAAAACCCCCAGATTATTACTCTGTATCTTCTTCTTTGCTCTTCCCTCGTTCTCTTTCTCGTTGATTAATGCTAACAAAATGGTGGATGATTGCATTTTAGCTGTGAAGTGGAAAGAGGAGTGTAAATTCATTACTGTTCGGGAAACCGAATCATATAAATCCCTCCAAGACCATGTTAGAGGGAAGTGGGTCGATTTACAGTCTTCTGATTTTGCATTTTCTTGCTCATTTGGTGATTTCACCAATGCATGTTTAGAATCTGATGATGATTTGGTTAGTATATTTAATATCTTGAAGACCCTGCATTCCAGAATTGTAAAAGTCGATATTGTGCATGTTTCTCAATCCAAAACATCATCCAAAGAGTCTGATCCCAAATCCAATTCTAGTGTTAATAGGTTAGAATGTGTTCCTTATGATCCTGTATCTGGTGAAATTGTAGAATTTGGAGTAGTTGGTTCTATTCCTGCATTCGACGTGAGTCCTGCTCTTGATAAGAAATCATGGTGTTGGGTCTATATTCAGTGGTGGGAGTGTTGATTTTAGGACCAGTCTTAGGAAGTATGCCACAAAGATGGGTTTTCGTTTTAAGTTCATGAAAAACACTTCCTCATACATACATGTCATTTGTCATGAGTCTAAAAACACTGGGTGTGAGTGGTATATTCATGCTAAATTGTTAAAGGTATCTGGTGCATTTGTTATATATAAGGGTAAATTTACTCATAGGTGTGTTGGTATATTTTTGAAAGACAAGACCAAACGTTTATGTCCTAAAATCATTGGGAAATTATTGTTGGGTGATGTAAAGTCCAAGCCTGATATGGCACCCAAGGATGTTGTAGATGTAATTAGGAACTCGTATGGGATGGAGATTCCTTACTATAGGGCTTTCAGGGCAGTTGAATCTGCAAAGGAACAGATTTATGGAAGTTTTGATGATTCCTGTCAAGATCTATGTTGGTATTGTGAAGCCGTTGAGCGAACCAATCCTGGAAGTATTGTAGATCTTCAAGAAAACAGCACTACTCATTGTTTAGAGCGTCTCTTCATTGCATTTAAGGCATGCGTTGAAGGTTTCAAACATTGTAGACCTCTTCTATTTCTAGATGGGACATTTCTAAAGGGGCGTGCTAAGGGCACTCTGCTAGTTGCAACTGCTAAGGATGGGAACAATGGTATGCATTCTTTTTTGTGCATCTTTTCACACCTTATTACATTCCAATTGAATTTTAATACTACCACTGTTTTTCCAATTGTATCTAGGTCTTTTCCCTGTTGCGTATGCATTGGTTTCTGCTGAAAATATATCCAATTAGGAATGGTTTGTAAAGAATATTAAGGATAATATTGTGCACGATCAGGAGATTATTTATGTTTATGACCGGAATCTTAGGTTGCTTTCTGCACTTAATAATGTTTTTTATGAACCCAAACATTTTTATTGCTTATTCCATCTGTTGGCAAATTTACGTGGTCGGTTTTCTTCTGGTTGGTCTAACAATCAACGTGTAGACCTTGGTGAGATTTTTAAAGCAGCTGCTTATGCTCCAGACGAACGACTTTTCAATCAGAGCATCCAATTGTTCATTCATGTTGGGGGGAAGATGGCTGAAGATTGGTTAGACCAACTCCCATATGAAAAGTGGCGGTTTCTTATTCTCCCCATATCAGACGCTATGGGGAAATGACGTTAAATGCTGCTAAATCATTTAACAATTGGATATTGGATGCTAGGTCACTCCCTGTCACAAAATTGGTAGATCACATTAGACAAAACATTGTTGGATGGTTTGTTGATAGGAGAGATGCATGTCAAGGATGGACCACACCTCTTGTACCCCAGAGGCAGATTGATTGGGATTACATGTACGAGCTTGGGAGTTCGTGGATTGTTTCTAAATCTCCTGGTGGAGAGTTTGAAGTGCAGTCTCATATATCATGCACTGTTGATTTGCGTCGCTGGTATTGTTCCTGTGGACAGTGGTTTGTTACCGATTTCCCTTGTGTGCATGCAGTTACAGTCATATGCCGAAATGAAACCTCCATTTTCACTCACATTGAAAAATGCTTTTATACATCAGAGTATATAAAATGTTACCAGAAGGACCTAAATCCCATCCCCGACACAATGCGATTTCAGTGTGAACCATCCCCAGAGCAGTTAAAGATGCTACCGCCAATTCTTAATAGGAGACCAGGTCGTCCAAAGAAGAATAGGATTACTTCATATGGTGAATTCCCAAAGAAGAAGCTGAAATTGTGTTGGTCATGTGGTAAGCGTGGAATGCATGACCACACATGCACCAAATCCTGAAAGGGTAATGAAATTTCTATTTTTCCAGTAGCCACCATGATGCATTTCTTGTGGTTTTGTTATGGGGTGTCATGTTTCTTGTTGTAGGTGCAGAACATTCCTTTTTGTTGGCTACAAGCCTGTTGGCATATTTCTTTATCATGCAGTAAATACAGTTCCAGTAAGTAATTTTTATTTTTCCATAATATATCAGCATGCCCATATATATATGTATATATTATTTGTATCATTTTTCCTGCTAATCTTGTGTATTTTTTGTGATACCTTATGTATTTTGTTTGTAGGTGAAGTCAGGATCTTTTTGTGGGCAAGAGCATATCTCAGTTCTTCTTTTGGGCCAGTCATTTAAAACTTCATTTGCTCAGTTATTGAGTAAGAAGTTTTCTCTGTGGTGATCATAATTACTTTGGGTTTATCATGTTTTTTTGTCAGTGGCTGTTTTTGTAAGTAATGAAGAAACTGTATGCTCAGTATACAATTGCCCAATGATTTTAGAGAAACTTTGGTTATGTAATTAAGTTTTTATGCACACTGCTTATATATTTTCAGCATTTATGCACACCATTATAAACTGCTGCATTCATACATAAACTGCCTCATTCTTTACATAAACATTTTGGTAAACACAATTGCACACAACCCTACTAGTACAATTGTAATGACATTGCCCATAACCACAGTACTTAGTGACAACTTGTTATTGATCATACCATCATTATGTATACTTGATGAGTAGTTTCTGAAAGCTTCTGCATGCTGGGTAGCTTCCTCTAGCACCATGTTTGCTGGATAATGTTGAATTGGGTTGCACCAGTGAGAAAAGTCATGTTGTTTACAACAGTAGAAAAGGCTACCTGGATTTCTTGGTGATTCAGAGACCAATATTGCAGCTGGACAGTTGCATTTTGAACAAGTTGATTAGTTGTACCTGGGATAGTTGCTTGTACCTCCATATGAGCTAGCTTCAGATAATTTTTTTGAAGTAGATTAGGTATTTTTTTGATGATTTCCCTATTAGAAGACAATTCCTTATATATTGAATGTTGGTTTGTTTGTTTTCCCTGTAAGATTATGGGCCTATTTATATAATTTCATTTTTTGTTTGAAAACCAACGGTCATATATATGTCATATCAATTTCCAACCGTTATAATCCTTTTTAAAAAAAAAATATACATGTTTCTAATATTTGTAATACAATAAAATATTGTAATGCACATGCCCGATTTTTTTAAATATTAAAAATTGTAAATATTAAATATTGTAATGTACAGGCACAAATTTTTTCCTTTAACAATATTAAATATAAAATTTTTAAAATTTTTTTTCCATTCACAGGCCCAAAAAAATAATAAAATGCACAGCTCCGGAAAAAAATGGTTAATGCACATGAAAAAAATGCACAGGCCAAAACTTGCACAGGCCCACATCTTGCACAGGCCAGACTCATGTAGGTAAAATGCACAGGCCATACCATGCACAAGCCCATGTGCTGCACAGGCCCAAGTACGGGAAATCACAGGGAGATAAAGTGCACAGGCCCAAAACTTGCACAGGTCCATATCTTGCACCGGCCCATACCTCCAATGCACATCACCTCCACAATACACAGGCACTGAAATGCACATGCCCAAAGTAAAGGATCAGGCAGCCATTAAAGTTGTAGAGTACACACAAATCATATAACATTCGAATATTTGTGTAAAACATATTGGATAATATTTTTTTTAATGTAACAGAAATTAAATATACGAATAATATGTTTAAATCTAATTACATATATTAACCATATGCACAAACACCCTTATTAAACTCGCCCAAAAACCGCGCCTCATTTTTTGGAATTCGTGCATTTGTGGGTTGTGTCCAAACAGCCCACAATCAGACTAACTTTACAACTCCCCCCCCCCCCCGCAATTGATTTGATTGGTTTAGTTGTAGGTAAATAAAACCCCCTGTCCTACCTTGATAACCAATACACACACTCTATTTTTTTTTCAAAAAAAAAAAAAACCTGTCTCCCCCCAACAATGTCTTGCAAACGCCTTTGTTTGTGGAGACACATGAGCAAAATTCCCGATGATGTTATCTTTGAAATATTTTCTAGTCTACCATAAAAAACACTTGGTAGAATGAAATGTTGTTGCCACTATTTCTACTCCATAATATCAAATCCTAGACTTCTTAAGATGCATTTAAAAAGATCAAAGATGGAAAATCATTTCATCATGATCAGAGGTGGTGAGTGGGGTAATAAGCCTTTTGATTACAATGTGACACCACGAGGGTTTAACAATTCCAACTACAGAGTTAGGTCTGTTGTTAATCAAATACGGAGGTAATGACGTCATGGAGTTGCCTAACCCTGATGTGTGGAGAGTTTGATCGTGTTGAAATTACTTATCCCACTACCAAGAAAAAGATTGTGCTTCCATTTTCCCAAATCAACTTCCCCTCAGGTACTGTTAAAGTCTCTGTTTTTTATGGTATGGGTCGAAATCTTGACAAAACGAATATATTAGTTGTTCGTGTTGTTATTTTTAAATTCGAACAGTTGTTATCTGAAGTTAAGATTTTTTCAAAAAGGAGAAATGTTTGCGAGAATGGTCCAAAATTCCCTTATAATAATGTTTCTGGGAAACCTGGTGTCTTTGTTTGTGGGTCTCTGTATTGGCAAGTTTGGATAGATAACGAGCAGTTTTTGGTTGGTTTTGTTTGGAGGATAAGAGTTACAGAGTCCTAGAAGTGCCTGATAAAACCCTGACTAATGATCATTCTAGTATTAGAACTTTGAATGTGTCGAAGCTTGTTCTGTACAGTCAAATATCCGATAGTGCTGCTGCTCACAAGTTTTACATCTTAGAAGATCATGCCAATGACAAATCATGGACAGCCTTCAATATTTCTTTGGATGCTGCCATCACTCTTCACCACCGTCTCCAAACCATCAACCCAATTGCTTTTCTGAATGATGAGGAAGAGGAAGTTCTGTGCCAAGTTTATCCCATGGGTGTATTTGTTGTTTTTAATGTAAAAACAAAGACACATCAACGCTCCAATGCTTTCCAGTTTAGTCCTGGTCATCTGGTGAAAGAGTGCTGCATCGAGGGGTTATTGTAATTACTAATTTAAGTATATATTATTTTTGTGGACATTATTTTTTGTTATGTAAATGTCCAGTTTTAGTATCTTAGGGGAAAACACTATATATCCTTACCTTTTGTGATGTAATTATTACTATGTTATATATTTGTATAAAAATATATAATAGTTAAGTTTGTTCATTTCTTTCAGTAATTTAATTATTTCATTATTATCCAATTGTGGCCTGTGTGGGCTGTATAATTTTTTGAAGTAAATGTGTGTGGGCTGTATAATTAAAATAGAAACATATGCCTAAATAATTAAAAATAGAAACATATGAAATTCATAGGCCCATATCATTTAATTATAAGAATTGATTAAAAAAAGGCCATACTCTACAGGCCCATAAAAAAACCGTGTCATGTAATAATATGCACATGTACATTGTGGGTTGATAAGCACAGGGCCATATGATGCACATTAGCAGAAAATGTACAGGCCCAAAAAAAATGTGAGGCCCAGGCCCAACACCCCCCTATACAACATGAACAGCCCCTGCCACATGCACAGGATGGTAGAGTATGCTGGATGCACCATCTCAGACGCCTGCTTCCATGCACAATCACAAAATATGGAAAACTCTGAATATGCTCAGATGCCAAAACAATGCCACAACATACTATTAATAAGGTTTTAACCCAAAATGAGCAAATTTTGGGAATAATACATGGTAAGTTGATCCACAAAATATTAACACCAACTACTAGGACACATTCTTTAATATCAAACTGTTTTAACACTCTAAACACCCCCAAAATACCAGCTTTACATAATATAAACTACACAGCAGCACTTGTTGGATCGACAAACCATTTTGCCATTCGCGCACGGAAATTCCCAGACGAAAGTTTGCTGAACTCACCCTTCTTGGTTGGTTTGTTTGACAGGATCTTCTCAATATAGTGAGACACAATCACTCCACAGCCGACAGAGTTTGGAACTTGTTGAAGACAATCTACAGGCACTGGATCAACCAATGGTCTTCTTAGGAAAGAATGCGTAAGCCTACATCTCTTAAAAATCTCCCTTAATTTGTGGTCAACATACTTCACCTATCATAACAGTAAACATACACTATATATATATAAATATTCATCTTCAAGTATAATACAAAATGTAACCATATGTACATTAAGGAATAACAACATACCACAATGAGAGATTGCTTCAGATGTTGATCAGCAGTTCCCCTTCCTCTTGGTCTCATTGAATTGTAAAACTTCCACTCGCTATTCTTCATGTTAAATTTAAGTAGTGTCCAATGATCTCCAATCCCACAGACTGTTGAACTTCCTCCACCTGCAAGAATAGGAAATAGCAGTGTGTCCATATCCAGCGATTTTTCCAGCACTCCATCAACCAAGGTGTTGAATGCTCCCAGTTGTTTATTTGGCCCATCTTTGATTAAACCCCACATTTTATGAATAAAATTTATATTTTTGTGGACAAATTTCATATATATGCATCTTTATATATTTGTCATCCATAATATTACATACCCAGTAAGTGGCACTAAAAATCTTAGTGTACTTTATTGTTGCCCACTGGTCTTTGTAGACGGTTTGCAGAAATTCTGACCATGCATCCATCACCTATAAACATTTGCCAAAAGTTAGCTAATATAAAATATTTAAAACAATTAAATATCCTTACCCCATCAGATTATCTTTTGTGATGAAGGACGTCAATCAAATCCTGAGCCCTCACTATAGCTAGTGGTTGTTCCCCCTCCCACACAAAACACCTACAGGGTTATATACGATAAAGAAAGTAGGAACCCATGTAATGCGTAAAACAATAAAAATTTGATGGAATGCGTACCCCATTCCTTGCAATTGCACTATTTGATATAGCTGCATCCGAACGTCATCGTCACATTTCTTCACAGCAACACTCCCTTCATCCCATTTAAAATTGTGTTCATCTCTTTGTCGTTCTTCTGACTCTGGTATTACCAATGGCACATCTTCAACAACACTTCTCTCCTCGTGCTTCTTTGTTAGCTCATTTGTTGAAGGCTGTGGTGTCCTCTTTATTGCCTTCCTGTCATCGTTATATGTTCTTCCTTTGACCCTTATTGTCATTGTGCTTGGTTCTGGGTAGTTGGTTAGTCGTTTCCCTCTCTCCACCGGGGTCTGGTCACGAACAATACTTCCTTCAACTTGCTTGGCTGCAGCTTCTCCTTCGTCCTGATTCGGATGAAAATTGCGTGAATTTTGTGTGCTATTATTGCCTATTTTAATTGGGATTTCATGCTTTTATCACTTGATTTTGGTCAATTGCACTTGAAATGAGAAAAATATGAATTTTATTATTTTGTGAGGAAAAGATAAGATGAGCTCATGAATTTAATTGTGGATGTATTATTTGGACTTAATTGAAATATTCTCATTCATTCTACTTATTTGACTTGATTAATTAAACTGCAGCATTTAGAAATTTTGAGTTAAAATGAATGGCAGGCCCAACTTCATTTGCCTATATAATTAATTTGCTGTTAAAGGAAATTACATTCATGTGCTTTCATCAAAAGTATTTACTAGAATGATAGTTTAGTCATTTCATTATGTATCTTATATTTCTGTAACCCTAGTTTGTAACCTATAAAAAGGAATCTCATACACAGAAATAGTGAAATAATCTCCTGGCTTGGTACGCCCCCAGATGTAGCCTTTCAGGTGAACTGGGTCAACAAATCTTGTGTTCTTTGTTCTTCATGTTTTATCGAATTTCCTAAAACACGTTATCAGCACGAGCACTACCAAAATTTCACCACGAGTTCTAGCCATCTGAGGAATAGGATTCACGAGAGGATTGCTCACGGAGTTTCTAGAATGAATCAGAATCAAATTAATTTTAATTTATTTTGCTGAAACCGCAAGTTTTCACATTTACATTAATTTGAAAAATCCATATTTAAGAATTTGGAATCCTGCAGATTTATGCCTGAATTATTACGCGATTATGATTATCTGCTGGGTATATTTATGACTTAGCTTCATATATATGATTATGTTTTAATATATTCATATGCCCAATATGCTGTTATGGTCCGTATATATTTGACCCATATGATTGGTATGCTATATTAGTTTTATATGAATTTCCAATGATGAATTATATGTATTATCCATATTTAGTTCATACCCAAATCATATTCTTATTACACCTGCAAAATTGTGTATATGTATTTTCTGTTCGTATATATTCTGTCAAAAGAACAGATGCTCGTTTCATGAACCAATATTCCTACTGCTCTGTTCTTATTCCTTTTTCAATACATATATACGGCATATATTATTGTTCCTCTTCTTCAATTGAGAACCCAGATTTCTGCAAACAAATGTTTCTGCAAAAATCTCCAAAATCACAAACCCAAAATCGGAAATACCCAAACTGAAATCGGAACCCTACCTTCGGCGGCCGCCTGACCACGCCAATCTCGATGCCGGCACAGCGCCCAGCTATGCATGACTGCACCTCTGGTACGACGTCTCTGTACAACGCCTATGTGCGACGCCTCTGAGCGCCGCACTTGTGACGGCGTGACGGCGGAAAGCGCCGGCAATTAGACAACCCCTGAAGCAGCTCGTCGGACGGCCGCGACGATGGCACTACGTCGCGAGACACGACCGCCCACGGCGACGGCGATGGCTCCCTCTGTCGCGATGACTATCTGTCCAATGCGATGGTGATGAACGGCTGGGTGACGGTGGTCGGCAACTGTGCGAATGCTATACTTTCCGGCGATGGCGAATCGCCGGTTGCCCCGATTTTTTCTGCAAAAAATCCGACACATGAAATCGGCGTTGATTTTCTTTTAAAATCCCTTGACTAAATCTTGTGTTGCCAACTAAAAAATCTCTACCAGATGAATTTCCCATTTTCTTATCTATTTGACCAATTTGGCCTAATTCCTTTACCTAATGGGCCTATTCCTTTTGTCTTAGGCCATTTAGTGTTGGGCCTCCTTCTTTTAAAACTAATTGGGCCATTATGATTGGGATGTCTGGCCCGAAAACTCGTCTGCCATGTTAAATAAAAAAAAATAGCAGCCTTATTTTTTATTTTTTTAGTTTGGCCATTACTTGGACCATTTCTTTGGGCCTTTTATAATTTTTTTTTTAATATTCATGATAAAGAAAATTCATGGAAGATAATTGTGAATTACAAATCAATGTAATGAAGTATTTTCACAAAGCATCGATAAATATGTGACCTATAGTCTCAAAATCTAATTAAAATGAATACATTCTTGAAGAAAAAATTATTATATATTGCTATGCTTGCATATTAAATTCATATCCTTCCTTGTGTTATAATAAATGGTTGAACGTACTCGACCTGATTATACTGTATTGTACTCCAAAGAAACTGAGTACCATTCTTGAGTTTTTAAGGGAAGAATTTATGTTTCCAAAATCAATTTATCCACTGATACCAAGGACAAAGAATTGTCTAACAAGGTCAAATTAAAGAATTTATCCACACAACGAACTGTGTGGGACCTTAAATGGACACTTGGAGACATTTATATTTTCAGAACTTATAGCCAATGAAATAAAATTTATTTTCTTGACTACAGAAAGAGTCAATAATTTTAATAAGGATATGTTGTTCCTTATCATTTTAGTACTTCAGCTAATGACACAATATTTCTTTTACAATCTATTGGTTGGGACAAAGAAATTTCTCAAAGCTAATTTTGATTAATGAACCCAAAAGAAAATGGGATGTGATGTACTAATTCATATGGATATGAGAATAATTCCACCACGTGTAGCAGTTGTGTATCAAATCAAATTATATTGCAAGTAGACTATAGCACACAATTATAAATGATATAGGGAATCTAAAGTACAAGATACCCACCATATTAGCCTCACGATAATGAAGTTTAATGTCAACATGGAATTCCTCCTACTTCAAGAATGTTGAAAAGGCATTATGCCTCATTTATTTAAAATACTCCTTTTAGTCTTAAAGTTATTTAGACTATTGATGAAATTTGAGTTGGATTTTGATACGAGAGATTAGTTTTATTAACGTTGGTTCATTATATTTAATTCAAAGTTACTGAATTTATTTAGTATATATGGTTCAAAAGTTATATTATCACAATGTAAAGTGATACATCTACAAATTAAAAGAAAATATTAAATGAAAAGCAAATCATTTTATTCAAATTGAAAAGTAAATCATTTATTTATATTGGAACTCAAAAGAATTTGAGATTTCTAAAAAGAACAAGGAACAGTGTCTAATGAGACAATTGTTGAAATCAGAAAAGCTCCATATGCATCAAGAGCTAATCGAACCCTGTAAAATTTATAAATGTTTGTGCCAACGTTATTTATAAATACACTGTGAGAATGAAATTTATATATCAAATAAATGTGAAAGAAAACACATTTTAAAGGAACTAAGATGTCAATCTAGTGGGATGAACCTCACTACTGTTTGAATTTAACCATATTTTATCACTGATGGACTATGTGATACTTATAGATATGGGCTTTTGTATAATAATTCATAATGTTGAAAAACTCACATTACGTCTTTATTTTTAGAGTGACACATGAAATGAGATGAAAATTGGTATAATGCACAATATCAATCTTGTTGCTGCATTGTTGCACTTCTTATTTTCTGAAGCACCAGAGACACTATTTACATCTCACTCTGCCTCATTATAAATTCAAAGGCAAGTTACTCATTTTGCAAAGTCTATTCTTTAGCAAAAGTAACATTGAGACCTGTTTAATCTAAAGATATAAAATAAAATATTTCATTCTTACACAAGATATATGATGATATTTGTGGATTAAATAATCCAGAATACAGATCATTCAAGTACTTTATGATGCTGGATTATATTTCGACATATGGGTCACATGTCACTTTACTGTCCACAAGACATTATGCATGCAAAACTCTTAGCACAAAGTACATGTCTTAGGGCTCACCACCCTAATAACATTATTACATCAACAACATCTGATGATTAGTGCATATATATCAGGATCAATGTAAAGCATCTCGATACCCATGTGCTACACAAAATGGTCTCACAGAGGCCACCATCTAAAGAAATATATGGTGGTTAGGCACTGGTTATGCGCACCAACATGCCTATCTCAGCATGGGGTTATGCAATATTGCATGCATCTTTACTTATTCGTTCTAGACCCAATATTAACAACCTGCGTACCAGTTGGTAACAGGATATAAGCCTGATATTTTACATTTATGCATCTTTGGTTATGTAACATATGTGCCTATTGCGCCTCCACAACGCACTAAATGGGTTATTGGAAACGATTAGGTATTTATGTTTGATATGAATCTCGAACAATTATCCGCTACTTAAAACCTTTGACAGGCGAACTATTTACCGCTAGATTTGTGGGTTGTCACTTAAATGAGACAGTCTTCCCGTCGTTAGGGGGAGATAAGAAAAAGAATTTTCTGTGGGAACGACAGGAAGTATCGTGGTCGATTCTTACTTTGTCTCATATTATCCCCAAATTTCACAATGAAAAAGTGATGTAAAATAATAAACATCTAGAACGTAACAGATTCGATGCCTGATTCGTTCATTGATATTGCTAATGTGACTGGGTCATACATATCAGCTGCAAATGTGTCTGCAAGGTTAGAAGTCCCCAATAAGGGGCACAACACCGTAGAAAAGGTGTTGCAACCACACTTGGTGGAGGTGTGGTTGAGGCTGTGGCTCCCAAAAGGAAAAGGGGGAGGTCACCTGATTCGATTGACACCACCCAAAGTAAGGAATGGTAGGTGCGGCACAATTCAATTCATTGTTCATCAATGTAAAAAATACATCTTATGAGATCATCTCTGATTATAGTTATGTCCAAGAATCATTGCTGGAGGATGCTCCGATGTTTAATATGATTTCAGAGAATGAAAAATCTCTATTAATTATGAGAGTGCAAATGAGTCGATGGACAGACATTGCACACAGACTAGTGATGTATTTATTTATTATGTTGCTCAAGGAAATATAGAGCACAATGATATCGAACCAAGCTCAGTTGTAGAATATCAACAAGAGCAAACTGGCCTAAATACAAGAATCAATCCAGGTAGAACTTGATTTCTGACAAAGTGATGGGTATTTGGTCTGGTGGTGCTAGCCCGACTAAGTGTAAAGCCTATAGGACATAAATAACTCTTTGTCATAAAGCGTAATGAGAAATATATGGTCCTGATATAGAAAACTTACCTTATAGCGCAAGGTTTCTCATAACGCTCTAGAATTGATTATGAGGAGACATACTCTCCTATTATGGATGTTATAACATTCTATTACTTTATTAGCGTAGTAGCATCCGAAGGATTGGAAATGTAGCTTATGAATATGATTACTGTATATCTCAATGGGGATCTTAATTCAGAGATATATATGAAAGTGTCTGATGACCTTCTATTAACCAAGTCAAGTGACTACTTGATTGGGAAAGGTTACAACAACAAAAAATAATGCCCCTTCGTATTTATAAAGAAAAATAAGTTTTGGGTTTGCGATTATGATACTTATGTTGATGGATGAGCATATGTACTCTTAATGAAATAAGAGAAATCCTAAAACTAATTAAAATTATTGAGATAAAGGATCTTGGGAAAACTCAACTTTATTGAGTTTGTGGATACTTATCCACCAGTCTGCATATGTCCAAAAGATGTTCAGACGATTTAATATGGACAAAATGCATTCTGTTAGCACTCTCGTGATCGGCCGATGTTTGGATGTAAAGAAATATCCCTTTCGTCCAAAGCAAAATGACGAAGAGATATTAGGAACTGAAATTCCTTGTTTAAGTGCAATAGGCACATTATTGTACTTAGCTCAATATACTCGGATAGATATTACTTTCTCAATGAACTTGTGAACTAAATTTATTACAGGACCAACACAATATCATTGGAATAATGTCAACAATGTATTTTGATACTTAAAAGAAACCAGTGACATGTGCATGTTATTTACTATATAAATGTTGAAAAGGACTGCAGATGAAATTGCAACCCTTAAAGAGAATATTGAATGTTATCCTATACACTTATACACCAAATAATATGTTATTTGGTTCTACTAATGTTGGTTATATCTTAACCACATGAACGTTCCCAAACTAATTATATATTTACCATGAGAAACATGGTGATATCTTGGGTATCGGTTAAGAAACTTTGATAGATATCTCTTAAAGTTATTTAGAGATTATTACCTTACATATAGTAATTTGTGAGTGTATTTAGTGAAAGTCTATCATCACACATTCAAGGAGTTAGTGGCTTGAGTTCTACCACTGAAGGTCCTTTATGCAATGTATTGCATGCATTGAGTGATGAATATGTGCTATATAGGTGATATGAAACATATATTACCGAAGTTTTTCTATAGCATGCAACAATAAACTTTGCTCAAGATTCAAGTAATTTAAGTATGCTCTAAAGAAAATGTGGCTAATCTATTTACATAATCATTGACCAAAATAACTTTGAGAAACGTCTTAAAGGAATTGAAATGTGTAAATTTTCTGAGCTCACTTGATAGATGTGCCTATAAGTTGAGTGTAGACTTCAGGGGGAGTCTTAGCATAGGTCATTGCCACTCATTTTCCCTTCAACCAAGATTTATTTTTCTTATATTGATGTTACTTGGCAAGGTTTTTATCGAGGCAACATTAATGCACCATTCATCCTTTTGATTTGGCACAAGGGGGAGTATTAAAGGAAATTACATTTATGTTCCTTCATCAAAAATATTTACTAGAAGGATAGTTTAGTCATTTCATTATGTATCTTATATTTCTGTAACCCTAGTTTGTAACCTATAAAAATAAATCTCATACACAGAAATAGTGAAATAATCTCCTGGCTTGGTACGCCTCCAAATGTAGCTTTTCAGGTGAACTAGGTCAACAAATCTTATATTCTTTGTTCTTCATGTTTTATCGAATTTCCTAAAACATTTGCCAATTATTTTTGGTTAATAGAATTGAAGTTGTAAGCCTTCACGTGAATTGCTAGCTGCAAAGCAAAGATGGGACCCACAATAATTTTATCTCTTGAATTAAGATAGAAACGTGGGCTCCCTCTCTCCACAATTTCTGCTTTCTTCAACTACCCACGATTCAACACCTCCCATTGCCGGAAATGGCTGCTGCTCATTCTCACAGCCCCACTGCACAGTGAAATCGCAGCAGCCACCCGAAGAAGCCTTCGCCGGAAATGTTCTGCATCAGCCGCCAATTGCCGGAAATCTATCCTCACTGCCTTTAAAAATTCTAGCCACCATCTTCATTGCTCGCGATGCCGGAAATTCCAAAGCCCACTGCCTACAGCCGCCGAAGCTTTATTCGTCAAAGACAGAAGCCAAGCTCGCTGCCAATTATCGCTCGACGCCGAGAAATCCGCCGGAATTTCAGAGCCCTGCCACCGCCTGGAAATGCAACAGTCCAAACAGCCGCCACCTGAGCCGCCGCGCCACCGGAGTCGCGACTACCATAGCCCCTGTTTCTTGCCAGATTTCATGCCGGAAGCACAGCTGTCACCAATCGCTGGATGTCACCGGAGAAAGAAAGTTGTTTGTGGTCTCCTCTGTTCCGTTTTGAAGCCGTAGGAAGAAAACGCACCCCACTTAAAGAGTTGCTGAGAAAAGGTAAAAACGTTTTTCATTCGCTCGATCTTGGCAAAGATGTCGCTCGTCCGATCGGGAGTGGTGCAGTGCTCGAGCGATGCATATTACTTGTACAGAGATTTTTCGCTCGAGCAACTCCTCTAGTCCGCTCGACCACTGCTGTCATTTCGCTCGGTCAACTTGCTGAAGTCTCCATTTGAAGAAAAGTGTTACAACTTTAAAGAAGTGTTACTCAGAGAGGGGAAAAAAAACGTTTCTCACCCAAAGTTAGAGAAAAAGAATGCTGGGGTAATTTTCTAAACTCCAAGAAATTGAAGGGAGCTTGTGGAATTTTTATTTCTTGATTCTTGAGTCTAGGTATAAATACATTTTTTTCAGATTCTTGAAAGGAGACCAGAGTGGCAGTCGGTTCCTGCACATAGTAACACACAC
Organism: Prunella vulgaris; assembly: GCA_026898435.1. Taxonomy (NCBI): domain Eukaryota; kingdom Viridiplantae; phylum Streptophyta; class Magnoliopsida; order Lamiales; family Lamiaceae; genus Prunella; species Prunella vulgaris. The sequence continues at coordinate 73,324 of JAPKLY010000434.1, read as the reverse complement.
TCATAGGTGTTCTTCACCTATTTTCTTCATTTCCTACCATTTTGGAGCATCAAACCATGATTTGAGCTTGGAATTTCATCCCCCATCATCTACTAGAGACTAAGCTTTCATTTACCCTTATTTTATTTTTAGTTTATTTATTTAAATTTTGTAGTTGTTTGGCTAGAACACTTTTGATTTTAGGGCTTTGTAAATATTTAGATTGAAGTTTATGGTTTAATTTCTTGTTTATTTGGTATTTGTGTGACTATTTCTATTTATGTGCTCAATTTTATTTTGAAAGCATGTTGTTAGTTGCAAATGATGATATGCTATTTATTGTTAATTGGTTTAGATTGAGAAATTAGACTAACTAATAGAACTTGAGTGCATGACCCAATTTGTTAAGAGCTTGAGAAAGAATTAATTTATTGGGAGGGGATTAATGATCCTAGGTGCTATTTTGGGTTCCAATAACTTGTGAGGTAGAGATACAAGCTTGTTGTTGTTTCCTTTGGATTAATTAGATTGAAAAATTAATTAATTCTTCTTAAGTGATCATCCCTATAGGAGCACACATTACCATTTGAATGAGTTGTTAATCATAAATGGATATCTAGATATTGCAAATGCCTTGGAACCCACTTTTCTTTTATTGATTGTTATTTGCCTATTTTCGTGAGTTAAGTTTGCATTAGACTTGATTGATCATTTTATTGGTTTCTATTTTCTTTGATTATTGCTAGTTACATTTTAGTTGACAATTGGAAATAGCTTAAGTTCAAAACACCTTCATTAAGTGATCTTTTCTATAAAGAACAAAACTATTTTATAATATTTTTACACTAACCCTTCCTCGCGGGATCGTCTCGTATTTACCATCCTAAGATTGACACCGTGCACTTGCGGTTGTTTAATTTTATGTGTGGGGAAATATCGGAACACGTCCTCACAGTCTTTGTCATTAACATCCATTTTCACAGTTTCCATCTTTTCATTGGAAGCCTTGCTTTTTTCACTATCAGCACGTGTAATTTCAACATTGTCTCTGACAACCTTCCTGATGTACTGGTTCATCTTTCGCAACTCCTCGTTCTCCTTCTCTAGAATATGCATCTTCTCAACTGCATCCAAGTACATAAGGTTAGCTGGATCAGCATACAACTATGTTACACTGGGAACACTGAGCTCAGCAACTTTGGCCTTCAGATCTTCGTTTTCTCCAGAAATTTGTTCAAGCTTCTTTTTCATCTTCTTCATATCTTCCTCTCTCTTCATCATCTCCTCGTCAAATTTTTGTCTTGCAGCTTCGAGTTCATGAATCAATTTAGAAACCGCTACCTCGTCATTATGTTTCTCAACACTGTCTTCAAATTCCTTTTTTCATTCCTTCCAATCCGTCGTCTTGTTCATCAACACCAGATCTTTGTCCATCCACAGAATTTTCTTGTTGTTCATCAACACCAGATCTTTGACCATCCACAGAGTTTGCTTGTTCTTTATCTTGCTGCTGTTCATTGTTTACTGCCATCTGCGTCAACCCAATGCTGAAACTGGGAGCATTGTGATCATCACAATCCTAGTTTTCATTAACTCCTCCTGAATTGCTGTCATTGATATGATCCTTCAGCCCAGCTGATTCATCATCATCACCCAGTGGTACATACTCTAGTTGTAAAGGTATCCCATCATCACCATCGTACTGCGTAGCATCCACAAATTCACTATCGCAGTCTGTGTCTGATCCAACATCCTTCGTCCAGTTACGTTGGTCATCCTTCATTCTCACCTCAGTAAGTGGAAGCTCGAACTCGCTTTCTCTGAACAATTCAGTTAGTCTCATTCTCTCATCTTCACCTTCAGTTGATTTCAAAACGTTTCTACGTACCTAGAAAGGCAAGTAAAAATCAGAGGTTAGATCATTATAGTACAATGGATTTATTGTTGTAAATCAAAGTCTTATGTTCCTTACTCCTTCCATTTCCGAAAGCCTTGCACCAGAGATTGCAACATGCATGTCACTAGTATCCCAATTCAAGAAACGAGGGAAACTATCTCCAACTTATTTTGCTATTGTAGAATGCTCACATAGCCAATACTGCAATTGTTCAGAAAAAAACAAGGACAAATTATGTTTTAACTATTTAAAAGAAGGAAACATTATGTTAAAACAACTGATACTAGTTACCGGTAAAATTGCTGCACATCCACCAGACTTCATCGTTAAGCTAGACATCAATTGAGAGCGCAACATGTCGACAACAAACCCAACCCAATCATAGCTGCATATGTTCTTAAAATCTTGGAGAAATTGAGTAATTGAACAGGAGATGGCTCCATTTTGATTTGGTGTAAAGAAAGCTGCCATCAAATGGCAGTGCACTAAACGTGCAGTGTCATATACACTCTCATCATCAGTCTTCTGAACTGCTATCTTAATTTTATCAAGGATATGTGCTTTATACAACATAAAGATTTTTCTGTTGTTATGTAAATCTTTGAAGCAACGTTCAACCCACAAAGGAGTTTTGTGGCCATCAGTCTTTAAAGTTATTGGCTTGCTCCCACAACTAATACTAAATATGAGTTTCGCATCCATTCCTGTCACAGTTAGATAATTACCCCCTATCACAAAATTACTAGTATCTTTATCAAAGTTTCTCACTATTTTTCTAACGTCTTCCTCATACTTCTGACACTTTTTCATTAGAGACTGGTGCTCCCTAACATATATACTTTCGAAAAGGAACCAAAAAGGTGTCATCTTTATAGCTTTTAAGTGCCTATCTTCAAATCTCACACCATTGATCTCCTTTATTGTAGCCCGCAAATTTGACCTATAATAGGTCTCATGCTTAATCTCCAGATCCCCTAATAAGGATATGAAACAGTAATCATATCACTACATCAAAAAAAAGTTTCTTAATATCATATTATCATGGGAATTTGTTTTTCGTTAGATGAGCATACCAAAGCAGTTTCTAGGCCTAATAGATCTTTCCCCACCCATCCTTGAACGATGCTCCCTAGCTTACTTCCGTTCATCTGCTCCATGGTCTTTGTCTCTATTTCGATTCTCTTCAAATATGCATATAACAAATGAAATCAGTTTATATTCACAATTCTTAAAAAATTGAATGAAATACATAGAAAAATAATATTTCATACCATCTCTAAGGTATCTTGACTTCTTCTGTTTCTTTTTTTTGTCGTTTTGAGGCACCCCTCTATACACAGGATCATCTTCTGAATCACTCTCTTTCTGACCCTTGCCTTTATTGTCTCTGCTCCTCTTACGATCTCTCCCTCCCCTCTTTCCATCTCCATGCAAATGATCCTCTCTACCTCTCCTGTGAACGTTCTCATTCAAATGCTCATCTTCATATAACCGTTGATCTTTATGTTTTCCCTTGTGTTCATGTCGGTTATGAATAGTTACCAGAATTTTTTCTTTTGCCCCTGCCCTTTGATGTTGCTCTTCATCAACATAGGAAGATATTCTGACATTCTTACCTCGATTTTCATCTACGAAATTATCATAACTAATGTCAGTAATTTACTAATGCCACGTAATTTTTTTTTGGGGAAGCAAGGTTGATGTATTACCTCTTGGCTTCACAGGTGTTACTTTTATCTTTTCAGCTGAATGTGCAGCATTTCTTTTCTGATACACCCCTGAGCTTCCATCATCTATAAACAATTTTTCAGAAAAATCTGAAAATCCTACATTGTATACAAAAAATTCATGAATATAATTATAAACAATGCACACCTGCTCTTCTGGATCCTTATACATGTAATGTCCTGTCTTGATATCCATGTTTCCTCAATGTTCCAGGTGTTTCAAAAGCTATACATTAGTAAAAGACACATAAGTTCAGCATTGTCATAACTGAATATATACACATTCGTGCCTGTTAAAATTGTATGTAAAATAATCTCTACCTTTTTCTTTTGTTCCTAAATCAGCATCATTTCTCACACTGCCCATATGTTTCTTTGGCGTTCTATCTAAAAACATCAATGACAAAAACTATGTATAATTATCTTTACACCAAACATTTGATATCTACAATCATTTCGTCTTCAAAAATATTTACCATTTCTCCGAGAAACGCATGCCTTAGCAACATTGCCCCATGTAGTATAACATACCAATCCTTTTACAGCCTGAGAATTGTCCATCTTTCCATTTACCTCGTGTAGCATATTTATGATTTGTCTCAGGGGTCTTATATCCTAGGTTAACATCAACATGAATACTTGAAAACAATGGTTTGTAACTCAACATAATAAAAATATATTCGAATTCCTGTCATACCTTGGACTTTTTCATTGGAATAATTCCTTGCCACCCTTGTTGAAAGCTGTCTTGGGGGAGTAACGCTAGCTATCAAACATGATAAGCACAAAAATATAAGTCATTTTACATAATTTTCAACAAAAACCAAACACCCTGAAACTTGAACTAAAAACCTCACCAAATGTCTTCTGAACATTTTCATCTCTTCCTTTTGATTTTCTGGAATGGCTTCGGCTCATACTTCTACTTCTACTCCTTGAATGGCTCCTACACCTTCCCATTGAAGATCGACAATAACCCCAAATACAGAGTTTTAACTACTTAAAAGACAGATGAAAATTAAAAAATTTTGAGCTGGAAACTTTTAATTCATGGTAATTTATGAAAAGTCTAACCTCAATTCACGTCGTCGTTGAAGAATTACTCAATTCTTGTTCTCTCGCTGCCAATCGCCCAAATGAAATATTTTTCGCCAGAGAACCAAACCCAGAATTTCAAATGAAGAACAATGTTGGTAAAAGTGGTTTTTAGGTATCTGAAATTTGAATTTTGAATTTTCTGGCCGTTAATCAAACATCCGGTACGAATGTCAGCTGATTGACGGCGGAGGGCAGGAGGTGGGGGTGCGGTTGTTTGGGGGGTGATGGACGCAGGCGGATGGAGGTGTGGACTGGTTGGTGGGCCCTTCAGCACCATTTTGCAATTTCCAAAAAGGTGGACACTAAAGTGTAAATACTAGTATACTAGTATACTAATAAGTTTTTTACCCATTTTAATAACTTAATCAAGTTATCTCATTCTACTAATTGATCATATTATCACATTTGAACATTATTTCAAATGTGATGTGCATTGGCCAATGACTAAAGATCCAATTAGTTTTGAGAAGTCGAGTATTCTTTCCAAATTTATTTGAGGAATGAATTCTATCTTGGCTCAACTACCACGGACATGTACTTCGTGATGTGCCCAACACATGTCATATCTACCCCGTTCAGAGTGCAACCGTCGGTCATGGTCAAAGGTTATCACTCCATACATGTCGTGTGTATTGACCTCAAATCGGAGGACTATTACACTACTTCACAAATCAATACTACCATAGACACATAAATAGAGTACATCAAATGGTTTCTCGGTTGGGTATGATAATACTCTTCAAAGTATTTGTGCATCCATCATGAGATACCTAGTATCTCGGAGTTGTGAGAATCACTAAACCCACTAAGGGTATGATGCAGATCACACACCAATCTCAATCGCATCATCGATATCCCATTCTCGATGATCATTGATTGGGGCTACTGTAATAACTATGTCATAGTTATCTGAGTCTCACATCTCAATGACAACATTAGTTCAGGGGAACACATATATGAATATATGCAAACAATCGGACTTACTATTCTATAAGTGTATTACCGAATATTATTGATCAAATCAATAATACATTAATGACTGAATATGATTAAGTATAATGTCCTCATAATGATTGTCTCTAGGACATATATACTAACATGAGGTATTTAAAGTACACTCTAAATTTTGGACTATAGTACACCAGGAATCCAGTTGTACTCGAAGGGTATAGTGATGCCAACTGGATCTCAGACAGCAAAGAGTCGTTCTCAACTAGTGGATATGTCTTCACTATAGGAGGAGCTGCTGTGTCCTGGAGGTCTACAAAATAAATGTGTATAGCCCGATCCACCATGGAATCTCAGTTCAAAGCTTTAGATAAAGCTGGTGAAGAAGCTGAGTGGCTTCAAAACTTCCTTGAATATATTCCATGTTGGAATAAACCAGTACCTACTATAATGGTACATTGTGACTATCAAGCCGCAATTGGTAGGGCTCAAAATGATATGTATAATGAAAAGTCTAGACACATCCGTCGATGACATAACACCGTTAGACAATTGATCTCGAGTGGTTTAATATTCATAAACTATATTAGGTCTAAGGATAATCTTGCGGATCCTCTAACAAAGAGTATAAATCGAGATCAAATGTCCAAACTATCAAAAGGAATGAATCTTAAATCCACCGAACAAACTAAAGCAGTGGTAACCTGACCAAGTTGACTGGAGATCCCAAGATCTTGGTTCAATGGGAAAACTAAGTTGTGGAAGTTAGATGAAATGCTTGGTAGCCCGACCATTCCTTAGAGGATAGTACACCAAGTATAGAACCCGTTAGTGGTCTAGGTTAAGTCTAAAGAATTTTAATGAATCCTAGAAGTCCTAGTAAGGATAGAGTATTACTGGATACTCAAGAGGGTTTCACCTATGTAAGTGTGAAGTGAGAGGCCGCTTGAGATATCATTGGATATTAAACACTTATGAATCCAAAGGGTGTCCATGGCCGAAACGGACAAAAATGTGAAAACAAGAAAGGATGTAAAGACTGTATTGTGTTACTGCTCATTGTCTCAGTACACACTAAGGTGGAATATTTTAAGGTATTGTGTCTACTAGGCCACCAGTGTATCTGGTTAGCTGGACTATGGAAGGTTCAAAGCTCCAAGCTACCTGTCCAAATACAATATCGTCTCACTTGGACTGGGCTGTGTGTCTGCATGTTTATGGATGTAATTTCCACTCATGTGGGGGATTGTTTAAAATATTTAATATTTAATTAAATATTAAATATATTAATTGGTATTGTTTGACCAATAAAATAAAGAGAATTAAATTAATTTTTCGGAAGTTAATTGATACGAGTGTGTTCTACTCTCGGAGTAGATGAATTTAATATATTAATACTCATAAAACCAATTCATGGTGAGTGAGAAATTGAGTCAACAAATCAAAGTTAAAACCTCTAAATTAGGGAGAGAATTAATTATGTAATTAATTCACATCTCACATTGGAAAATGTGAACACTAATATACATAATATTGGTAAGAAGTCAACGAAGCTAATCAAACTATAGTTGATTGATTGGCAAGCAAAATGGCCACATGCGCGTGCACGTCGATCCGAGCCGAGCCCGAGCCCGTGGTCTTGGTCTTGGTCTTGGTCTTGGACTTGGACTTGGACTTGGACTTGGATCTTGGCAATTGGACTTCGGATGGACTTTGGGTGTATTTGGGCCTGGTGTCCATCTAATTTTTTAGAACATAAATATTTTGTTGTTCAACCCAATTAATTAAGTACTGGGTCAAGCCCATACCGAAAGTTGACTTCATAGTACAGATTCGATGAATCTGAAGATGAGTCAGCACTGGCCAGGTTCAATGAACCTAAAGTTGACTCAGCTCTAACAATCTCGTATCAGCACAAAAAATGTGCTAAATTTGTTATGGCAGGTCAACACGGATTGATTGCAATCAATCTCGTAACTGTTGACCTTCCTCAAAATCCGTCCGTTAGCATTAATGCTGACACGTTTTCCCCCCATTATGAGTGGAGGTTCACCTATAAATAGGTGTCCTCATATCATTTAGAGAACATACTACACACTTTTCTCACTGTCCATATTCTGCATATAGTTTTTAGGTGCAGTCTAGTCCTAACGTCCCACTATTCGCCGGAACAACAAGTCCTGAAGTGTTGCACAATTGAAGGCATACGTTGTTTTACCTTTGGGAGTGTTATTCCAAACCGAAGAGCACTACTGGGGAATATTCGCTTTGTGGGAAGAGGATTCCTCGACTCGACGACTGTTTCTGTTTCATTTGTTTTCTTATTTATTTTAGTGTATTTTCTTCCCCCCGCTGTATCCCTTTTCAATTTTGTTTTACAGTTGTATTATCCAATCGACAAGCATATTTTTCCAACATTGACCACTTCTTTTTAGAGGGAGGAGAGAGAAAGGGTGGAACTAATCAAATGATGAATGTGGATGAGAAAGAAAAGAGGAGATATTAAGAGTACAATTTTGAGAGGAAGAATGTGAGAAATATTATCTCCCGTTCAATTTCTTGTTGGGTTAATGAGAGTATATATTTTAGGAAAGTAGAAAAAAACTACTTCATTTGTTTTCCTTCCATCCTTTTCATTTTACATTTTTATAAAAAATCCCTCAGATAATCTTCTCCCTGTGATTTGTGATGCTGAGGTGGCACTTATCATCTTCCTTAAGCAGAGAAAAGCTTTGTGAGTTTTTTTGTATTATAGGTATGCTTATATATATGCGTGTTATAATATATATATATATATATATATAAAGAAGGTTACTTAAATTCTTGAATGATATGAAATTAATTTGATCATGTTTTAACTAAAATTTGTTTTTTTACTGAGATGCCAGACATCGAAAATTGCTAAATTATGCAGTAAAAATGACAAACCCACATGAAAGTAAAATTTTTGGTCTCCTCAGGCATGCCTCACGAGAAAGGAAATCGATACCAATGTTCTGCAATAACACGTCCAGTCGGTCAGTAATGCTCTGCAGTAACACGTCACCAGTCGGTTGCTCCATTCCCGATTGCCTTTAATTTAATAACTCCCACACTTTTATCTCTATTTTGATAATTTCTCAGCACCCTTCATGTTGGTCCCAGATAAAGAATAACAAGTGTATTGGGGGGGAATACACCTGTGTATACAAATTTTTGAAAGAGATAGTTTTCACAGTGGACTTTAAAACACAGGGGACTTGATTAAGACAACAGTGGACTTAAAGGTCCCCTGATAAGTGACCTGTGAATTAGATCAAAGACTTAAGTTAGCAGTGGATTAAAGTTATCACCCTTTGCAAATAGCACAACTCACACAAAGGAATAAAACAAGTAAAGACACAGAGGATTTATAGTGGTTCAGAGTTAAACTCTCCTACATCAACTTTTCCAGATTTAACAGGAGAATTCCTTGATTTAGAGTGTCAAGGTGCACTGATCAAGAGCAACCTGTTACCTTGATCTCTAGGATTTTCCTTGAGTCCTAGTTCCCTCAAGATTTCAGACTGAGAAACACCTCAACTTACTTTCTTCCAACTCTTCGCCTTGAACTTTTTATAGGTTGAAGGCTTTTAGTATTCCAACTAGTGTTGAGATAGCCCTTTTACAATGTAGGTCAGTATTTGGGCTAGAGCTATCTCTGTAGGCTTCTAAGGTGATACATTGAATTTTTTAATAGTGTAAGCACTTGGGAAACAAGTGTGATTTCGAGTGCTTTGAGAGTAGTGATCTTTGGAGAGATTGAATTCAGATATGCTTGTTTGTTTCCCTTGCCGATCTTCTTCTTCAACTCCTGTATTTATAGACATAATTTGAAAATGATCCGTTGGAGCGAAGGTTTTCAAATTATGCTATTTTTGTATTCCAACGTTCTTAAAAAATCTTCCTCAGATTTTAGTTAGTCAATTCTAAGCATTAATGGTTGAAAGCTCATTAAATGCCTGCTTAGAATTAATGCAGCAGTCTTTGAGGAACATGTCTTCCTAGGTTGTTGGTTGCTTCTGAACTTGGTACTGATAGGTCAGTCTGAGTGTGTCAGGTCCGTACATAGGTGGCAGCTTCTCATTGGTCTGCTGTTGAATATTCCTCAGACTAGTCAAACGACTATAATAAAGTCCATTGTCACTTTCATCAGGTGACTTAGAATATTTCTTTTGCTGCATTTAACACTTCATTTAAGTGTTATAACTACCTTCATAAATGCAGTGGACACATTTATAAGTCAGGCTACTTGTACTCAGGGGAGTTCCTCAGGTTACTTGGACTTAGTCTTCTGAGGTGCATAACTCAGGAGGTGGGTGTATTTATTATTCCTTCATCAGGCTAGTCTGGGCTTCACAGGCGAGTCCTGTCTTCAAGTAGCATGTCTCTGATTTTACTATCCTGTTTTCTATCCCGATTTTTTAACTTAGCCTCTTAATATTTAGGTTATTTTCTAAGTTTTTACAACTGCTGTTCTTTATTAACTCCAAGGGGGTTTTGGGATTACATCAAAACATTACATAAATCATTTCTCAACACTTCCTTAATTTTTTTTTCTTCTCCTCCTCCCTACCACACGTTTCTTCAATATGAGATGCGTCGTCATCCCTTTCTCATCAAATTTTGATTTGAAAAAATGTGAATAAAATAAATTAAAAAACAATGAAATTGTATTTCTTTCTTCTTCTCCACCTACAACTCCTATATTCGTCGTTCAAATTTAATTTTTTTTTACTCTGATTTTATATAAAATTAAAAAATATTTTTTTTGTCAAATTTATTGTATATTTTAGGAAAAAATTACCGAAAATATGTTCGCATTTATTTTTATGAATTATGTGCTCTTATACAATTATTTTTAGAAAAATATATAATTGAAAAAAGATTATTATTATTTAAAAAAAATTAGTTTTTTTAAACAAACTTTGTTCATGTTTTTTTTCTTTTTATATAGCAACAAATTATTTTCTTTTTGTTTATTTTTCTTGACATTTTACATATCTATTTCTTTATTTTTTATCTTTTGTTTTTTTGGTATGAGTAGGTCTCTTATAAACTCGAGTTCACATAAACTCGTATCACTATTATGTGTAATCACTATCACTATTATTCTTATATGCTATCATTGTTATAAAAATATACTTGATTTTTTGACAGTGATGGTGTATATGCATAACAGTGTTAGTGAATATACATAACAATGATAATGTATACACATGATAATAATAATTGATAACCCGAGTTCACCGTAAACTCGGGTTCATATAAATTTTTATCTTTTGGTATTTTTTTGAAATTAGAGGTTGGTTTACCTATTTTTAGTAGAAAGTGATGAAGATATTTGTGACATTTTTATGCAATTTAACTTAATAAAATTAAAATGTGTGTGTACTACAAACAAATGTGGGTGCATATAACTTGATTCGATTAAAAATCTCAAATAAAAGTTAAAGAATTTGATGAGGTTTGCACTTCTTCATGTTTAGCAAGACCATTTTATAATATGAAATTACATAATTAACGTCCAGGTTCTATCAAAGTGATAATGAGTCATGCTCAATTTATATTTCATATAACTGTCTCATATCATACGACGGTCTCACCTAAGATTAATTCATAATTTATTATCCTCCGAGTCTATAGATTTATAGCTTTTAATCTCTTCAATTGACTTTTGAGAAGAATGGCTAATTTTTTATCTTTATCAAACTTTGAAAGCAGTGCTTTTATTATCTTTTTGTCTAGTTTTTTCTTTTTCTCCATTCTTATAATATTTTCTTCATTTGTATACTTCTTGGTTTCTGGATATGAGCAGTGTTTAATGAAATGTCTTAGTTTCATACAATAGTAACATAAATAAGTTGAGTTAGTAACATTGGTTAGTAACCTTACCTTCTGGATTTGTCTTAGATGAATTCTTTTTCTAGGTTATTCTCCTGGCAAACTTCTTGAACTACTTGATGAATAGAGTTAGTTCATCTTGTTCTGATTCTGCAGTTAAGACATTCTTTGCAGCAACTAGAGCTCTAACCTTTATAGACGAATCCTTATCATTTCTTCTCTAAATGTCAAATTCAAATGCCTTTAGGTCTGGAAATAGCTCAAACATAGAGATCTTCGTAAGATCCTTTAATTCCCTCATGGCTACAACTTTTATATCTCATTCAGGTGGCAAGGTTCTTAACACCTTCATGTTTGTCACTCTCTTTGAGTGATTTTTTCCAAGTGACTCAAGCTCATTTAGAATTTCTATGAATCATGAATAAAAATTATCAAGAGATTCTCTAAATTCTATTTTGAACAACAATCATTAATTTGTTTTCTTTTATCTAGTATGTTCCTTCACATATCATTTCTAGTTTCTCTCATATCTCTTTTGCTGTTTTTGCGGTACTTAATTTTGCTGAACATGATTTTTTCTAGTAAATAATAGATAGTGTGTTTTGCAATGCTATCAAGGTTTGCTCTTCTTTTATCATCATCAGCCCACTATTTTCAAGGTTTTGAAATAATTTAGCAGTTTCGGTTGTTTGTTCTCCTATAATATTGATCATTTCTCTGATAATAGGCCCATCTTCAATAATGGACCATATTTCATCATTCATTGCAGAAAAATGTTCTTGTATTCTTATTTTCCACTCATCATAGTCTTCAGTAGAGAACACATGTACCTTAGATTTCATCATCTTCGCAGCTGTGTATAATGCTAAGTGAGTTTTTAAAATATAAATAAAAGACCTAACTTAATACTTACCAAAGCAGAGGCAAGCCAACTGCTCTGATACCACTTATTGGTCCGAAGTGGTAAAGGTCTAAATGCTTTTAGGCATAATTTGGAATGATAACTTCTAAATACTTTGAGAAAAATAAGAATGCTACAGTTCTGTGACCAAGAGTCTCAAATGAAGACTACAAAGTCTACAAGTGCAAATTTAAAATTAAGACAATAAAGATTTTAGAAATGAAAACTTTGTTCTTGTAGCTTTAATTTTAAAGTTAGATTCTCACATTTTGGATAATCTATTGAGAGACTTAAATGCATCGGAAAAAAAATATTTGTAAACTCTTTTAAGAAAAGTCTACAGCTGGGTGACTATACAAGTATATATCTAAGTAACTTGTAAGAAAAATAAATAACAGATATGAATGCAAAACTGTAAAACGATAATGAATGTAAAAGAAAGTAAATATGCAAGAGTGATTTATAATGCTTTAGAGGTGGTGTAATCCTTCTACGTTCACTGTTACACCCTTATGTACTTAATACTTTGCATGTGATACACATTGCGTGCACACAAATAATACTTTGTATAAATAATTCCCTCTAAAATCTTGACCACACTTAGATAGCCTAATTCTAGTGAAATTCACAAGATTTATCACTCAGATGAACTCCAAATCACTAGAAAGGTACAATAAAATGTATTGAGGGAACAACTTTAGAAGTGATCCAACTATAAGAAAAATCCTATCAAATGATCCTACGAATCGCTCTTTACAGATAAGAAAATAAACACTTTTAGGAGAGCTGACTATATGTTTGCTTTTAGTGGAATGCTTGAGTGTTTTTGTTGTTGACCACCTTGGATTGATATCCTATTTATAAGAATTTTTGGACTTCTATCCATTGAGTTTAAATTTATATTTGAATTTGTGTCCTCCTCTTATTTAGAGTTGGTTGTCTTTATGCATTAATTCCTCTTGTTTTGTTCTTCAAACCACTATATGTACAATTTGTCTTCTTGTGTTAGCTATTATCATAGACAATTAACCTTCCTTAGTCTTGATCTTTAACTCTTTTAACTTCCTCAGCCCTTCTGAGCGAGTACAAAATAAGGTAACACTCATCCGTGTGAGATTAAGTTAATCTATGTGGTCTTCATCAACTGCAACTTTCATCCTCTCAAATGTACTTTTGCTACTCCTATAGACTTGGGAACTCTACAACTTTAGACTTCATCTCTTAGAATTTATTAAGTTCTTTAGACTTTGTTCTTGTAAGATTAGCTTAAAAATTACCAATACAAAATACATGTTTGACATTATCAAAATCTAATACTCCCTCCATCTCTGAAAAGTTATCACACCTCCTTTACACACTTTTTTAAAAGAATGTATAAAAATTAGAGTATTGAGGGTGATGTGTAAATGTATATTATTAAATTAATGAAATTAGTTGGATTGAGTGTAAAAGTAATGATATTTCATGTAAATATGTGATTATTATGAGAAAAAGTTAAAGTAGTTATTTTTATTTATAGGGTGTGCAAAGTGTTGTGGGACGGATCGAAAAGAAAAGTGTGCAAAGTGCTTAAGGATAGAGGGAGTAACAAGAACTAACCTAATAAAGTAGAATGCCATTTTGGTAAAGTTGCACTTGAAAGCTGCCAAAGAGTTAGAGTGGTGTTAAATGTAACCAAACTACTCCATAAAGGTACGTGTATTGCCATAAAGGGTGACAAGATGGTCGTCTTGTTTAGATATGAGAAGCTACTGGGTTTTGCTGTATATATGGATCACACACACACACACACACACACACACACACATATATATATATATATATATATATATCTATAAAGATTGCCCTACTACTTACACTCAACTGCGCAATGGAGCAATCAGAATAGAGAATATCGATCATAGCTAAGGGCATTAGGTCAAAGAGCTTTCAATACTGAAGAATTAGAGGCCTTAATTTCGGTTCCTCAAGTTTCACTACTTTACCTGGAGTGAACACTGTAAAAGAGATAGTATGGGGGCCAATTTAGATACCAACGCCTTTGGTTAATTTTTTAAGAAGTATGAACGGTACACTGAACAATTACATGAGCAGCCATCTATATGTGAACAAAGAAATAAGGGACTTTTACTTCATAATCCTGAAGAATTAACAACATCTGGCCTTTGTGGAACTTATAGAGGGGGTAGGGAGAGAATAAGAGACATGAATCATGCACTTGGTAGGTAATGATATGATATCAGAGCCAATGACCATATCACATATGCTGAGATTGTTGACAGGGATGATTCAACAGCAAAAGGGGGTTCGGGAATGAACATAACACTAGTACTTATCTCAAATGATAACGGTAAGGGAAATAGAGTCCCCTTTTAGCTTCACCTTAAGGTAAATACAACTTTAATGTATATGGAAAGAGTGAGACCCCTAGGTATCAAAAGTATTAATAACACCAAGAACAATAATTCAGAGAGTAAAGAGCTAAATAGAAAATGAGTCTAATATATTATGCTTGATCTAGCTTTTGTATAAAAATGACGAAGAACCATATAATGTGGAGAAAATTTCTACAGAAAACTATAATAAAAATTCTTGAGAAAATATATATTAATGATGTACAATATGATTTTTTGAATTGAAGGGGTTCTCTCTAGCTATGATCCCTTGATTCTCCTATCTGAATGTTAACTTTGACTTGTAACGCTTATCCAAAGAAAGTGAAGTCATATTTTAGATTGGACGTTGGTCTGTGGAAGATTTTTGGTGCAGAATGCTTCAGATTTGGTGAAGAACGATCATCGAGTCTTCCAGTTTGGATTTGGGCTGGAAACACTTGATCAAAGGGATCTTGGACCTTGATCTCTGATCGAAGTGTATTTGTGGTTGAACTTGGCGAAGAGCAGTTGAAGATGGCGAAGAACGCTTGTTGATCTTCAAGGTGTTCTTGAACTGGAAACGTCTGATCGGACGGATAAAACTCCTTGTTCATGAATCAAATGACGTTTCTGGCTAGATTTAGTGAAGAACACTTGAACGCGGCGAAGAACACTATTGATCTTTGAGAAAATGCTTGATCGGAGGGATTTAGGCCCTTGATCCTGGATTGGACGTTGTTTCTGGATGACTTTGACGAAGAAAGGCTTGAATCTTCAAAGAATTGCTTCAGATTTATCGAAGAACGGTTTGAATCTTCGAAGAACTGGATCACTGGATCTTCTTAGCTCACGGTTTGCTTGTTAAGAGGATTTTTGCTGCTGCTCATTGCTTGTTAGCCTTAGTTCGGTGTGGTCATTGGTCTGGACCACATTTTGAAGAAACGGAATGACCCCTATTTATAGGGTGGAGAGGTGAAGATCTTTCTCTTTTAACAGCGACATGTGACGTGCTCCGGTTGATTGATGCCAATTTGATTGACAGTATTAATGAATAAATCAAATTTAGCTTGATTGATTTCACCCATCTTTCTTTATACAAAACAATTATGATTTTGAATAAATACGATAAATCAAGCATTTATTGCCGCATACGAGCACCGAGAGACTCATGTGTTTAATAACGACTTGTACCGTGTACAATAATATCATTTGACTATTTAATTTGAGAATTAATTTGTTAAAATTTCTAAATTAAAATAGTAATATGCATTGATATTTATTTAAAAATATACACATGTCATTATTTGATTGGGTGCAAATTTTATTTGCTTACAAAAACAATTTTGATATATTAGCGGATATTGAGCCAACTTAGACCCACCAAAAATCATTATTTGCATAGTTTGGAAGACACGTTGATTGGGTGGTGGCCATGCATTCTAGTTCCTTCAATGAATTTTTATTGAGCATAACCCATCTCAATCTTTTCTATTGAATCTAAGGTTCCTAATCGGGTATGTATCAATTGGAAGTCTATTTTGAAATTCCTTATTGTTTTGGAGTCGATGTTGTTGGTCAATCTGCAAGTATACTTTACACTGGTTAGATTCAGTGAATGTGTGTTTGTCTTTTTGTTCTTCTTGATATATTGACTATTTGGTACGGTCAAATGTGTTACGTATTGTCGATGTGCAAGAGGGAAAAAGAAAGAAGTTGTTGAGCCTTAGGCATAGTTGCTGAATTATTTATTTTATTATCATGCCTAAATATTTATAATTATCATGTTTATTCCTTTAATTATGTTTTGGATTATTTATTAGTTATGAGCTTATTTTTCACGGGCCTTGTTAGACTATAAGTACTTGGAGGAAAATCTAGTTTAAATTTTATGCAAAGATTAATATTATTGCTTACTTGGCTTGGATGGAGTTTTCCGTTGGGTTTCTATTGTGTTCTTGTGTGCCATTCTTTTGCTTCTAACAATTTGGTCCGACCTACCAAATCCTTATGGCTAGAAGCGATACACATATGAATTCATTGAAAACTATTGTTGCTACGTTAGAGAAAGAAGTAGCAGCGGTGATGCAGGGCCAACACCTTTCAAACGGCCGTCAAGATGCCCTTGAGACACGGGTTGATGCTTTACACTCTGATATGCAGGCCGTCCGCTTTATCTTATCTGATATCCAGGCTACACTTTCCCTGTTGGCGAAGGATAAAGGAATTGCAGCAGGAGGGACTTTAGTGGCAGCGACTTCTCGCCTTGCTGCCAACTGCCTCCAATAGTGTTGCAGCCACACACAAAATTCAAATTGCCGATCTTTTCAGGTGACGATCCTTCCGCATGGATTTCTAGGGCTTAACAATTCTTCTGTGTGCACAACACGCCTGATAACATGCGTATCGATATGGCCCTCACTGCCATGGATGGGAACACCCTACACTGGCTGTAGTGGACGATGGATTGCTTTCCAGGGATCACTTGGAAGAAACTCACTGTGAAACTTCCGAAACGTTGTGGTGATGACCCTCATGCTAACCTATACGAGGCCTTGGTTGCAACACGTTAGAAAAAGTCCATTGATGAGTACGTGGACATATTCATTGCCTTATTATCGGTGGTCACTAATCTACCAGATTCAGTTGCCCTAGGAGATCAATTAGACTATATAGTTAGTCTCCGTGATGATATTCATTTATGAATCTGTTCCAAAGATGTAGAGGAGATCAGTTAGACTATGCACTTAGCAAGTGAGATTGAACGAGAAGTGGACGTGCTTCGTCCCTCCCATGCAAATTGGGGCCCACCTTCTTCGTTCCATCCTAATTTCTCAAAGTCACCCTAAATAAAGGGTCATCGCATTCTCGTTCGGTTAAGCAAATGACACACTGTGATTATTTAGACCTGTGAGCTCGTGGGTTGTGTTACAAGTGTCGCGAGCCATATTCTCCAACTCACGTTTGTTCACAACGCTCATTGCATGTGATGGTAATGATAGATGATGAGGATGCTGATTGTGAATTTAATGAGTTGAAGATAACTGAGTCGGGCTCTCCTCAAGTGGTTGAGGACCCTCCCGGGCTGGAATTATCAGTAGCCACCGCATGTGGATTCAATGGCCCACAAATGATAAAGTTGTTGGGTCTAGTGAAGGATATTCAAGTGGTGGTGATGGTGGATAGTGAGGCTACTCATTGTTTCGTATCGCCCAAATCTTCAAGAATTTAGGGCTCTCAGTGGACAACTCGGCTATTCTTCTAGTTCATGTAGGTAATTGAAATCAGGTTCTCACAGTAGGCCTTTGCACTAGTATACAACTTACTCTTGAATCTGTTGACTTTGAAATTCAAGCTTATGTGTTTTCGGTCATGGGAATTGATATCAGCTTGGGAATCTCATGGTAAGCTACCTTGGGCGAGATTAAGACCAATTGTGCTACTCTTTCGACGTCCTTTATTTTTAATGACATTCCTATCACAATTTGGGGTATTCCCAAGCTCGAGAGAAGACATGTTTCTTTAGCTTCTTAGCAGAAATTGACAGATATTGATAAGTGCTGGATGGTTTGGCTGTTGGAGTTATCTATGAGGGAGTTGTCTCCACCAGAAGCTATTCTCCCAGATGTTCGGGATCTATTGAATGAGTTTTCCCGGGTGCTTGAACCTCTACATGGGCTGCCACCCCTGTGAGATTGTGATCAGAGGATTCCATTTGTTCCAGGGGCTGCTCTCGTTTCGCTTCTCCCTCAATGTTATAGTGCCTCACAAAAAACTGAAATTGAGCGCTTGGTGGATGAAATGCTTACTGCATGACTGATACAACCTAGTTAAGTTCATATTCAATCCCCGTATTGCTTGTTCATAAGAAGGATGGGAGTTGGAGATTTTGCGTGGACTACAAAGAGTTGAAAAACCGAGCACTGCCTAATAGATACCCAATTCTCGTTATCCAGGAATTGCTTGATGAGTTACATGGTTCACTCGATTGGGCCTTGGTGCAGGTTACCACCAGATTCGGGTGGCTCCCGAAGACGTGCACAAAACTGGTTTATGCACACATTCAGGTCACTATGAATGGTTAGTTATGCCTTTTGGACTGCAAAATGCCCTCTGTACTTTCCAAGAGGTCATGAACGACTTGTTTTGCTCTTTTCTTCGGAAGTTTATATTGGAAATTTTTATGATATTCTAATGTACAGTTTGGATTGGGAATCCCACATTGGTCACTTTCGTCAGACTTTTTTCTATTTTGGCTTCGGCTTCACTAGTTGTCAATCCCAAGAAGTGCTCTTGGGCGCAAAGATTCGTTGATTATCTTGGCCATGTAGTGTCAGTAGATGGTGTAAAAATGGATCCATCCAAAGTCTTGGCAGTCCTATAGTGGCCTGTTCCAAAGTCGGTTAGAAGAGTCTGGGGATTTTTGGGCTTGATAGGGTATTACAGAAGATTTATTCGAGATTATGGTAAAATTGCGAAGCCACTTACTGAACTTCTTCGTAAGGACGTGAAGTTTTTCTAGGGACCTAATGCACATCGGGCATTCACCTTGTTGCAAGAAGCAATCACCGGTGCACATATGCTGGCTATGCCCGACCTGTAAAGAATTCTATATTGAATGCGACACTTCGGGTCATGGTATCGGAGCCGTGCTTATGCAGTGGAGTCATCCAGTTGCCTACTTCAGTAAGGCATTATCGCCGAAGAATTCCACCAAGTCTACTTATGAAAAAGAACTAATGGCACTTGTATTAGCAGTCACTCATTGGCGGCAGTACTTGATGGGTAGGAAATTTGTGGTGCAAACTGATCACCGTAGTTTGAAGCACCTTTTACAACAATCAATTACAGTAGCGACCCAACAATATTGGGTATCAAAATTATTGGGTTTTGAGTTCCACATAGAGTACAAATCGGGGTCAATAAATGTAGTTGCTAATTCCTTTTCTCGGCGTGACTACAAGGCTGAACAAGGAGCTGTCTTGATTCCAAAAAGGTAAATTGGGATGAGCTGCAGAAGGCAGTAGATGAGGACCCTTTTTATTCCCCGATTATTCAGCAATTAGTTACTGATGGTATTGTAAATGGGCCATATAGGCTGGTTCACTGAGTTCTTTTTATCGGGATCGTTTGGTTGTTCCTAAGGCATCACCTTGGGCGATGAAATTGCTGTCAGAATTTCATGCTACTCCCACAGGAGGGGCATTCGGGAGTGTATCGCACATACCACCGTTTAGCAGCAAATGTATATTGGTCGGGAATAATGAAATCAATCACGTCATTTGTTGCAGATTTTTTGGTGTGTCAGCGTAATAAATCTGACACGCATTCCATGATAGGGTTATTGCAGCCATTACCTATTATGAACTGCATTTGGGAAGATATTAGTATGGATTTCATCTCCGGTCTTCCTCGTTCATAGCAATAGGATGTAATTTTGATTGTGGTGGATTGTTTATCCAAGGCTACTCATTTTATTGGACTCTCGCATCCTTTCACTGCTCGTGATGTGGCCTTGACCGTGGCCCACAAGGTCATTCGACTCCATGGTGTTCCTCGCTCAATTATCTTGGATCGGGACCCAATTTTTCTTAGTTCATTTTGAAAAGAGTTATTCAAGGCGACATGTACTCAACTCCGAATGAGCTCCTCTTATCATCTGAAAATTGATGGCCAAACTGAGGTTATGAATCATTGTCTTGAAACTTACTTTTGATGTTTTACGTTCAAACATCCTAAGAAATGGGCATATTGACTTCCATGGGAAGAATATAACTTTAACACAGGCTTTCACTCATCAGCAGGTTGTACTCCTTTCGAGGCTGTCTATGACCACCCTCTACCTACCTTGGCCCAATTTTTACCGGCTGAAATCAGGGTCAAGGCAGTTGCGGATGATCTGTTGACGCGGGATTCCATTCTAAAAAATCTCTATTTCCACTAGGAGAGGACACAACAACATATTTCTCGGGCTGCAAACAAGCATCGTCGGGATGTTACCTTTCAGGTGGAGGACAAGGTGTTTCTCAAGTTCAGGCCGTATAGGCATGCTTCTCTATTTAAGCGTCTTAATGTCAAGTTGGCACCTAGATACTATGGTCCTTTTGAGGTTTCAGAGTGCATAGGAGCAGCTGCCTACTGCTTAATCCTTCCCGTAGGGTCTCGGTTGCATTTGATTTTCCATGTTTTTTAGCTGAAACCGGTTCTAGGGGATCAACAAGTGGCTTCAAACCTCCGTCAAGAACTGTGTGATGATGCATTGGAGTTTGTTCCATCAAGTATTCTCCATTTCCGTTGCGTTTGGAGGGGCAACGATAGAGTGGCTCATTTTTTGTTGCTTGGAAGGGTCTCTCGGCTAATGAGGCAACTTGGGTAGATGAAATTCACTTTCGCTCTCATCTTCCAGATTTCCATCTTGAGGACAAGACGTATTTCGAGGGGAGGGGGTTGTTATGTATCGTTGGCGTGCAAGAGAGAAAAAGAAAGAAGTTTTTGTGCCTTAGGCATAGTTACCGAATTATTTATTTAATTATCATGCCTAATTATTTATAATTATCACATTTATTCCTTTAATTATATTTTGGATTATTTATTAGTTGTGAGCTTAATTTCCACGGGTCTTATTCGACTATAAGTACTTGGAGGAAATTCTAGTTTAATTTTTACGCAGAGATTAAATATTATTACTTGACTTGGACAGAGTTTTCCGTTGGTTTCTCTTGTGTTCTCATGTGTTATTCCTTTGCTTCTAACAAAATGGTTTCTCATGGAGATTTTACTAGGTTTTATCCAAACTCAATGACATTTATTAAGAAATTCTCTTGGGATTTATTGCGGGAAATCAAGAACCACCACAATTCTCAGGGCAATGTATGGTTAGTCACAGAGAATTTCAATAAAGTTATAACAAATGATGAGAAGAAGGATGAAAATAGAAGACCTTATACCCAAATTGCCAATATTAGAGAAGTCATCAACGATCTTGAGCTAAGGGTGTTAGAAGTGAATATGTCTAGTCTCAAACATTATACTTCGTATCATTGATTAAACACAATTATCAAATTATAAATTAATTATATGCAAATAAAGATAAAATAGAAAATAAATTTGATTAAAGTGAGAATATTCTCTTTTGAGTTAAGATTTTAGTTTTATGATTGAGAGTGATTTTACTGTTGGTGGCAAATTTAGTGGCAAATGGGTAATTTTGGTGGCAAATTTGAGTATAGGGTTGGGAATAATCTAATGGGATAGGCTCCTACTAAAGTTGAAAACACGAGTTGCAAGATTAGTGAAAGAAAATCAAAGCTAAAAAAAACCTACATTAAGAAAGGAAATAATGGGAATAAGAGTGAAGTGAGACAACTTGAGGTATTACTGGAGAAATTTCAAATACAAGAGGAGCACTTGCATCAGAGGGCTAAGCAATCTTGGCTAATGGTAGGGGATAAAAACACATTATATTTCCATAGGAAAGAAGAAAGGTTAATATACCATCGTTTAGTGATGCATGATTATGATAGTGGAGAAATAATCCATAATTACTACAACAAGTTATTCTCTGTCTGAAATGGATATTGAACGTGTGGTGCATTTTATTGAACCAGTACGACTACATTTACCATGAACTCTTACCTCAACACACTTTTTTCGGAGACAGGGGTAGCTAAACTAGTACAGGAAATTCATCCATCTAAAGCTCCAGGTCCCTATGGCTTTACTACTGCATTCTTAATTCAAAAAGCATGGAAATATACTGCAATAGATATTACAAAATACATTCTCAGAGTTCTCAATGAAGAGGGATGAGTTGAGGACTAATTGGAAAAGTACTACAAAAAATCAAGGATCCAAAAAATTGTAGGAGAATTGGAGGTTGAATTAAAAAAAAATCTATACACTCAGTTTTTAGTGTAAGTCCACCATGTAGTGGATTGCACAAGCTTCTTGATGGTGTATAACACGACAGAAAACTAATTTTCGGTGTGAATGATAAATTAACTTAAATTGTGTGAGGATCTATAATTAATTATTTTTCTAAAATCAATTATTGCTTGATGAGTAAGTATAGGGAATGCTGAGTCTATATATATATTTGAAGAAGCTTGGATGAAAGGTTTAAATGACATACAAATTAATTTGAGGAAGATCAACAAAACATTAATCAATGGAAGTGTGATGGTTGAATCAGTCAATGGGACGGTCTAAGCTGGGAGCGTGATAGATCATTAGGAGGAAGAAAACATATCCCCAGTGATTGGCTATTCGTATTGATTATGTTTAAATTAGTATTAATGTTATGTTTGAATTAGTATTGATTAGTATTAATTAGTATTCAATTTCTTTTTCTGCTTGTTAGGTAACGGTCATTGACCGAGTAATTTTAGGGACTATTTATCTTGGGAATTTATCATAAGTTGGTATGAAAACATATCTATTCAGCAGCCTTTGGCTTGTGGCAAGGTTTTCCTTGTGGACTCTCTCTTGAGAGTATTGTTTTGTTACATTTGATTTCATTTAGTGATTTGGGTGTTTTATCAATTGGTCCGACCTACCACCTCTTTCACAATGACACGTAGCACGTCCGAGAAAGAGAGACTCGAATCAGTGGAGAAATCGTTGACCCAATTACAGTTAGCTATGGCCGATCATGCCGCCTCGCGTTAGGAACTCCGTGCGGCGCACGCTGCATTGGCAGCGGCCCAATCGGAGATTTTCAACCAATTGAAGGCGCTCACCGCTGTTGTACAAGGCCGGCCCACGGATGGTGCGTCCTCTACTGCCCCACAGAACTACGACGGTGCTGTCAGTACTCCGCTCCAACCAGGATTAGAGGCTGATTGTCCTTTTCCATCTGGGTATGTGGCAGTGAGGAGTCGGGAATTGCCAAAGTTCGATGGATTAGATCCGCTGGCTTGGATTGCTCAGGCGGAGCAATATTTTTTGGTGCACCGGACCTTGTCCTCCGACCGCGTCCGTTTGGCCATGATCGCCATGGTCGGGCACCCAATGTTCTGGGCTCAATTGGCCCTTCGTCACTCCCATTCCCTCGGCTGGGAGCAGTTTAACAGGGAATTAATTGAGCGTTTTGGCGATAGCTCTGCCAAAAATGCTTATGAAGTAATGCATGCCACACATCAAACTGGTACGTTGGACGATTACTTGGTACTTTTTGAGGAAAGGGTGGCTCAACTTCTGAATTTGCCTTCCGATCAGTATCTAGGAATGTTCCTAGGGGGCCTTAAACTATCCGTCTGCGACCCTATCTCCGATGCAGAGACTGTGGATGTTCATACCGCCATTCGGGCAGACCGGCAGGTCACTCGCTCGTCCGTTCATCCAGCCACCTTCTCCAAACCGGCCTTCCAGGAATCCTACAACCGCCACCCCACAGAGTCAAAAGGGGGAGAATCTGGTTGTGTTGTGTCAGCACTGGCCACTACAGGGATTGCAAGCCACAACACTCAATCATCTTCTACTAGCACCTTAGGGTTCCGTCAGAACAGGGTCACTCGCCACTTGACGGCCGAAGAGGCGCGCGAATATCGTGCCAAGGAAAAATGTTACAGGTGCTGTCAACCTTATGGGCCCCTCCATAAGTGTGAGGCTAAATATCTGAATATACTCATTGAGGCAGCAGAAGATGACCAGGGAGGGCCTCAAGAATCGAGAGCGATTTGGGCAATCCACCTGATTTGGAGCCGCTCGTTTCTGATTACAGAGTCGTGCAGTTGTCTGGACTTCAGCCTTGAGGACAAGGCTGTTTCGGGGAGGGAGACAATTGATAGATCCCCAGTAATTGGCTATTCGTATTGATTATGTTTAAATTAGAATTATTATTATGTTTGAATTAGTATTAATTTGTATTCAATTTTATGGACTATTTATCTAGGGAATTTGTCATAAGTTGGTATAAAAAACATATCTATTCAATAGCTTTTGGCTTGTGGCAAGGTTTTCCTTGTGGACTCTCTCTTAAGAGTATTGTTTTATTACATTTGATTTCACTTAATGATTTGGGTGTTCTATCAAAGCGACTCCATTTAATCGATTGGAATTATGTGGAAGAAAGTGTGGGAGGTGAATGTACCTCCAAAAATCAGGATTAATTTTAGTTTGCTTGGAAAGGAAATCTACACAACCACCATGTGCCAATTGATGCTAGCTTTCTTTTTAGGAAAGATCAGTCTTGCAAATTCAGATAACATCAATCTACCTTGATTTAGTCAAATTATAATTTATTTGAATTGATCATATTAGCCTAGTTTATGAAGATCATGTAATTTATTTATTTATATATATATATCCGGATAGTGTAAATACAAATTATAGTAATTTCTTTGGCTAGTTGCGGATTCCATTACTCTACCACCCATGCTCTTTCTTTTGCGAAAAATGCATGAATATTAGTTTGCGGCAAGATATCAAAGTTGTCGTGACTCGTCAACCTCGGAGGGAGAGACCGCTCGTTAAGAATATTAGCCTTGAGGAAATCGTGGTGTTTTCATTTCATGGGAGGAACGTTTGTAAATTGAAATATGACCATGCTGCTAATATATATCTCGAATTCTGTGAAACTGGAATGGGCACCTCACTATCACTAGACTCGTTTCTCATTCGAGCCTTAATTTTACCCCAAATTTGCTGCTATATATATTCATATCTCAGCTGTAACTTGGATGCCCCTCTTTTTTGCCGAAACAAGGTGAAGTATTATTATTTATAGCGGCGGACGACAAATTTCTTGTGATGTTCTCCCCAACATATATACAAAATGAACATCTTTTTCCTTAACTTAGCTTTTTCCCACGGCATTACAACCTCCGCCACCTAGTACACATCGTTATTCCAAATATAAACACCCAAACAAATACGGATAGCAACTCTTCTCATCAATTATGGAGAGACACAACCGGAGGAGAAGTGGGTACGAGCCGTCCGATACGGAGACGGAATGGCACGACGAGAGCTACGATCAAAGCAAGAGACGCCAACTGGCCCTCCTCAAAATACAGAGCACCAAGTCCCCTTACAATCATGACAAAGCTAATAGTCCCTACACAAAGCCAGAGCGCCGGAGAAACGTCTCTCCGTTCATCCCTGCAGGAGAGAGAAACCACGACATGAGTTGGGGGAGAGAGAGAAGCAGGAGAGCCGCAACAGCTCCCAAGTCACGCTTGAAAGACAGAGGAGGAGGAGGAGGAGGAGACATCAACGAAATGATTGCAAATGCTAAGATGTCCGACAGCGTCGACTCTGTTTCACCAGGGGACATATTCTTTTCTGTTGGGAATGGGAATGGCAATGGCAATGCATCTTCTCTTCCTAAGCCACCGGGTTATTTTGTTGGAAAGAATGAGGTTTCCAGTCGTATGAACTCCTCCTCCAGGTCCATCGTGAGTCGACAGAGCAGTGTGTTGAGTGATAGGACGACCGCCAGCACCAACAGATTCGTGGCCAACAGGAGGAAGAGCCAATCGGATTCGTGGTTCTTTTGCATTAAGAAAGGCTCCTCTTGTAAGAAGTCGGATAAATCACCCGGAAAAGAGAGGCCCTTTGACGAGGCGTCCTTTATTGGGAAGGCGGTGGTGGTGGAGAGCTTGAGGCCGCTCTGGGCTGATAAGCACCAGCCGGTTTCACTCCTAGCCTTCACTTGCCATAAAAATGAAGCTCACCTTCTTCATCAACTTGTAAGTCTACTTAGTTTGATATATAGTAACACGGTATGACTAAAACAAAATAAAAGTGTAAAGTTTAAATTTTGAGTTACAAGAATCAAACAAGAGATTTGCTGGTATATGAAATTAACTTGGGATTTGTTGTGTTAGGCAAGTAGTGAGATCTTTCCACACATGTTGTTGAAGGGACCACCTGGTACTGGTAAGAAGGCTTTGACCATGTGTCTTCTCCATGAGGTGTATGGTGATTCTATTTGGAATGTACGTATGTTCTCTTTTTCACTTCTATATATAATTGCTGATTTATTATTGGTTCAAATATTAATTCCCCCCTTTCTGTTTTTGCAGATATCTCATGACTTGAGATACTTTCACATTCTCGTATGTCTAATATTTTTATGTCTCAAATATATAATACTATAACACATAAGTACATAACCATGCATATATAAAATTATCTTTCTTGCAAATTAATTTTATTATTACAGGAATCGAAGCCCATACGAGTAGTGGTCCCAGTGAGTTCGAGTCGTCACCACATGGAACTGAATGTGTACAAAGAGCCAAAGGCAGCGTATGCATTGACAGCTTTAGTGAAGCATATAAGCAGTGAGTATGCAGTTACCCCTGAAATCAGTGTAGCTACTACCAACTCCCATTTTAAAGGTTCCCTTCTCCATCATCATATATATTTTTTTGATTATCATTTAATTATGACATTAACATTTTCTATTTTTCTCTTTGAATAAATTAAAATGCAGTATTGGTTCTATATGATGTTGATAAAGCTGCGGAGAACATACAACACCTCATAAAATGGATCATGGACTGTTACTCGGATTCTTGCAAACTCATCCTTTTCTGTCAAGATGATGTCGATATCTTCGAATCAGTTAAGAGCCGATGCAAAGTCGTCCATGTTGAAGCTCCTCACTCGCATGAGGTATGTTTTTACTGATAGATACTTTTATCTTACGAACCAAATGAGCCTTAATTATCCACATAATATGGAGATCGGATTCCCTCCCTTTAAAATTTTATCTCATTTATTATCATGGAGATATATACATAATTAAAATAATTAATAAATTTATTAAATTCATATTTATAGTGAGAATACAAGATCTTGAATATTTTCTCCGTCCTGTGAACCATTTTGTAATTTTCTCATTTTAATTTTCGTATATTTAGGTAAAATTGGCACGAAATTTGCCAATTCCGGCTAAAATGTCATGTGTTTGGGCCTAGATGTACAAAATAAAATAAAAAGTAATGGCCTGAATTTGGCAGCCCAAAACACCCAATTAGGCCTAATGTGTGAAAATTAAAATCTATGGGTCTAAATGTGTCAAATTAAGATTTAATGGTACTATTAAACTGCACTTAATTTAATGTAATATGTCGAAAGGTATTATGAAGTATTATGAGATACGAATAAAGTGATCATTCTATGTAACCATGCGCAGTCAAACAAAACTAAATATTATGGACGAATGGAGTAAATAATATCTAACAGTATAATGGAAATGAATCATCATTCATCCCCATTCTCAATAAGCTCAAACAAACAGCCCCATATTAATTTTGTGATTTAGGTAATGGAGGTCCTTGTCCAGATATCTAAGAAAGAAGGCTTTGAACTACCTATTAGCTTTGCTGCAAAAATTGCAAATAAATCGAAGCAAAATTTAAGGAGAGCAATTATGGCACTTGAAGCCTGCAAATTACACAAGTAAGATGATGACTAATAATTATGAAGCAAATTATATATATAGTTTCTTATTTTTTCACTTATAATTATAATTTATCTTTAAATTAGCTACCCTTTCACGGAGGACCAACCTATTGCAGTTGGATGGGAAGAAGCAGTTGTGGATCTTGCTGCAGACATCTTAACTGATCCATTTCCCAGGAAGTAACTACTTACCTTTAATTATTGCAACATTTTAAACATATATATATTTACAAATACTTATGCCAGCCGGATCATCGTGCAAGAGCGGAGCCAGGATTAAATTATAGGACGGGCTAAAAATTTAAAATACAGAAAAAAACTATAGGGTAATTTTTTAGTTCAGAAATCGTGTCTTGTGATTTATCCAAAAAAAATAAAAATCAACTATATTAAATTTAAAATTAATGTTTTTAAATATTATCTTTTAATATAAATAATCATAAAATTTGATAAAATATACTCTTCATTTTGATTCATAAAACACTCTTGATATGGTTCATAGTTAGAAATACTCATTTGATCGTTGTAGTGTCAAAATAAATTATTGATACATACGTACACATTAGATTTAAAGTTAAAAATTAAAATAACAAATTGAATAGAACATATAAAATATAATTACCAAAAAAATGTTACTCATGAGAATTGACCCCTTGGTTGATGAAAAAAAAAAAAATTCACCTCTGTTCTAAAACCACTCGAGCATTCAGCATTAGTATAATTTACAGCAAAAATTGGGTATAATAAATTTTCATAAAATTAGGGTGGGCGACAACCCACCCCAGCCATAACCAAGATCCGCCCTTGTCATCGTGATATATAGTTGTTATGACCCGCTACATGTCAAATATATTGTGATCTACTTAAATTATGCCATATTTTATATGCATACACATTTTAGTTATATCAGTATGCACGTTTTAGATTTATTAATTTGAATGTTTTATTTCACATTTTCATTTAAATTTAATCTGCACGTTTCAATTATATTAAGGTATATTCGGTTGGGGATGATGATGTATGAGATGTGGGATGTAGATAAAAAAATATGAACGGGGGTAAATCCAATTAATAGTAAATTAGTTTTTAGTTAGAAATTAATTAGGATGCATGATGAATAGAACTTTATGTCAAATAAAAATTGATATTGTGAGATAAAAAGTGTTGATTTGATTGTATTGAGCTCGTAAAAGTAGAGTAGGATGGACATGATGAATGTGCACATCTAAAATAGAATAAGATGAGGGGTGTGCTCATCCACATCTGCATATGAAAACGGTCCTTCCCTGCTATTATTGCAACATGCATGTACCCTATTGGAACACAATACTCCATCTAGCTATTCCACTATATGTTTTTTATTTTGTCATTTTCGTCCGTTCCATTATATATTTTTTATTTACAAATTTCAGGAATTACTAATAATTTTTTTTATTACTTTTTACACTATTCTCAATATTTTTTACTTTTTCATTATATCACTTATATTTTTTTACTCTTACTTTAATCCATTTGCCAAAAACAATGAGCATCATATATCGGGACCGAGAAAGTATTATTTTTACATTTATTATGGCAATTATCCTCTATAACAACGTATTTCCATCTTCTGATAGGTTATTCGTCATTCGAGGAAAGATACAAAAGCTTTTGGGAGAATTTGTTCATCCAAAATTAATTCTCCTGGTAATTTGTTGACCAAGTTAGTGAGCATTTCATACCACACATCACTTGAACAATTTTATGTCGAAACTTTTTTTGTGAGGTCGTCTCAATGTGAGACCATTATCATTTTTAATATAAATATTATTATTTTTTAGTGCAAACTGTATCATTTAAAAAAAAATCTCTCTTAATAATATATTTTTCGTAAAGTAATTATAATTTATTTAATATAGAGTGTATCACTTTTAAAAAAAAAATTTACCTTTAAAATAATACATTAAAAGGGATGCAATTGATTATCTGAAAAGTGATAATATTTTTATATATTGAAAAGTAATATGGATCTCATACAAAATTTATTAATTTATGTCTAACGTTGTGATAGTCGAATTTAAATTGCAGAAGTTAGTTGAACAAATCCTTCGTGGAGTGGATGCCAGTTTGAAAAGGGAAATTTACTATTGGTATGCTTATTATGTAAGTCCAATCCTTCTATATCTTTTCTATTTTGAGAGTGAAATTAAATTAAAGTTATAAATAAAATGATACAGAAAAATAGAGGATTAAATTGATGATGTTTGATTTGCAGGATAAGAGACTCCCAAGTGGAATAAATGCCTTACTCAAGTTAGAAGGTATTTTCATTTTTCTGATAAAAGAAATTCAATGTCTCTTGCATAATTAATTTTCCGATTTCTGTATAACGCATTTAACACTAGCATAATGCCTTTCTTCGTTTACGGGGATTTGAAAAAAAAAGAGGAAAAATTACAAAATGATTCACAATTGATATTAATTACAATTTGATTTTGTGAAAAATAATATATACTTTTATGTAGAAAAAAATTATACTATTGTGCTAATATTGTGCACCAATTTATAAATATAGTCATTTTTTAACCAATATGCATTTACCTAAAAAAAAAATTATATTTCCCCATTCAATTATAAATTACTCATTTTATCAAAAATGACATTCAACATAAGCTACTTGCTTTCATATATTACAAGAATGACAAAGTATGGTATGAAAATTGTTCATGATAAGCTTATCGTGAACAAATTTTAAAGTATCAAACATTTAATCAGGTGTATCAAAAATCTTATCAGGTGCATCAAAAGTTAGGGTCAATAAAATTTATATACTGACTTCAACTTTTGATACACTTGACCAGATATTTTATACATTAATGGCTCATTTGGTTTGTAAGATAAAAGTATATATCCGTAAAAAACATGCATGTTTTTTACGGATAGATACTTTTATCTTGCGAACCAAATGAGCCCTAAAACAATTTCATGATAAGCTTATCATGAACTATTTTCACATAATACAAATTTTTTTATGATTAGCCACAAATTTCCAACAAAGATATATGTTGTTGAAGAGTGGAGATTGTCGATGACTTGCATATAATATGTTCTAATTATATAGCTATTTTCATTCCTTACCTCCAAACAATCTGCGCATGAAAATAAAGCTCATTGATATCCTCCATAGGTATGTATGTAAGTAATTCTTGTAGCAAATTGCTTGTAGGCAATTAATTAAAATTTCTAATCATATTGCGTAGATTGAGAAATGTAGATGTCTACGTCATTAGAATTTTTGTAAGCAAATCATTGACAATCCCAATATTTAAGGAAATAATTATTTTGTTAAAAATTTTGTAGCTAGTTATAATGAAAATGTTTATAGGCAAATTTTTGTGCTCTTGCATAGAGATATTTGACAAAATGTGTCTACGCATCTCCCTCCAACTTTCTTTACTCTTGTTTTTCTATCTCTAGTTTTTATCACATTTTAATATACATCTACACATTTAATATTGTTCTCCCCAAAACAAATGAAAAAGAAAAGAAAAAACAAACGAATAACATATGAAAAGACAGAGGAGCACTTTTAAACAATTTGAATAAACGCTTACTATTGAAGAATTTGAATAAACGAATTTTAAATATAGTTATGCATTTGGCCATATGTATATTGAGTAGGTCTCTTGTGAACTCGAGTTCATATGAATTTGTATCACTGTTATGTGTAATCATTATCACTGTTATAAATATATATTTAATTTTTTAACAGCGATAGTATGTATGCATAACAATAATAGTGTATACATATGACAGTGATAATTGATAACTCGAGTTCACTGTGAACTAGATTTTATATGAGACCTAAATCACCTCCTAGGATCGGGTAATCTTGGATCACATAACTTTCTTGTACATGGGTAGAGGTGGCAAATGGGCCGGGCCGGGCCGGCCCGGCACTGGCCCACCGGGCTGCTGGTATTTTACGGGCCGGGCCGGGCCCGGCCCGGTACCAATCGGGCCTACATTTTATCGGCCCAGTCTGGCCCTATGCGGGCCACCGGGCCACCGGGCCAAAATGGCCCATTACTTAATAATTAAATTTGAAATATATTATTTATATTTATTATTTTTAACATGTAAAAATAATAAAGATATTTTGATAGACACTAAATTATAATCCCAAAATATTTTTAATATTAATTTAAACATAAGGAAACACACACTCAAAGAATATATATATATATATATATATAATTAATGAAACTAATCAATAAGATTCTAATTATATATATTATTAATGAACATGAAAAATGAAAACACACACATCTTTAGAACCTGAAAACAAACAGGGGAACTAAACTCATTTTGGAAAATTCTAATTAATAAATATTAGTTTATTGAAACTCAATTCATTTTGGTTAAAAATCAAACATTAATAGAATTAAACTAAAAAAAAGTTAGAAATTATAATTAGAAATTTAGGGTTTGGGTAGTTTTTTGTTTTGAGCCTTTTGGTTTGGTACATTGCAAATTCGCAACATCATAATTTAAAAAAAAAAAAAAACCGGGCCAATATTTTTTTCGGGCCAAGCCCGGCCCGAGCCCGGTTGGCCCGGCGGGCCTACTGGGCCGGGCCAAATAGGCCCGGTTCATTTCGGGCCGCTTATTTTTGGGCCCGGCCTGGCCTGAAAGATGGGCCAACTGGGCCGGCCCATCGGGCCGGGCCCATTTTGCCACCCCTATACATGGGGTGATTTAATTAAAAAAAAAAAAGAGGGTAAAATTATCCAAATAACTGATGGGATTATTATTATTAATTTTTTCATAATAATTGGAGGAAACTAGATTTTAGAGGAAGTTTCTTCGACTACCCTAATCCCAAAATAAGGTGGTGTTTTGAAATCTAAAATAAATAGTTAAAATCACTTTTTTAAAAATTGGAGTATGGTGATCCAACTTTTTCAAAATAAAATTAAACAGATGTTAACTTTTTTTTTTTTTGGATTAACAAGCCATAGTAAGATAAGACCCACCCCTCTGGAACTCAAAATTCTTTGAAAAAAAAAAATGTGAAGGGAAATATGAAGTGATTATTAGTTAAACATATTAGTTTTTGTGTTTTTGCAAACAATTCCTCTCGTAAATTGTTATGTATAATGTAATATTATATATCTTACAATGAAAATGGAAATAGTAGGCAGAGGTTGCAATCTAATTTGTTTGTTTAATGGTGCAGAATTTGCGGCTAAGATTATGAGCATATACAGGAAGAACTCCTCCAACCGGAAACCATAATTTTAAGGGTTCATTCATGTGATTTTGGTTGCTTCTTCATTATTTATACAAGTTGTGTACGCATTTCAGAAAAACCATGATAATTGGATCCATATTGGGGCGATCTGCAAACCTACTTAACATAAACTTTTTTATTCCATGTTTCTAAACGTATTTAGAGAGTAATTGACTGAACTTATAAACTTTTTAAAATAACTATAAATTGTTTAAGAGCTTATGATCTTATTTGAATTAGAAATAAAAAAGAAACAAGATCGATGCAGATACAGAACTTTGTGAAATCTTGAATATTTTAAGAAGTGTTTGGCTGAGATTATAAGTTCCTTAAAAATATTTTCAAGAGCTTATAAGCCCTCTTAGATTGTTTAGTAAAATAAAGAGATAATTCTATATAAATACACCAACTTTTACTCAACTTTCAATTCAATCCTGAGCTTCACGATTATTGTAAAAAAATCCCAACTTTTTAAAAAGTTTCAATTCGATACACATTTTTTCCCGGTCAGCAATTGATGACGTGTCTTGCCGGAACGCGTGAAATGTTGTCACGCTGGCCTACACGTGTGAAATACTTTTTTGGTTAATTCTATATAAATACATCACCTTTTACTCAACTTTCAATTTAATCATGAGTTCACGATTATTATAAAATATCCCAACCTTTTAAAGAATTTCAATTCGATTCACATTTTTTTTCCGACCAGCAACTGACGACTTGTCTCGCCGGAGCGCATGAAATGTTGTCACGCAGGCGTACACGTGTGAAATTACTTTTTTATATATATATTTTTTTTTTCCACATCATATTTTATATATATAAAAAATAACAAAATTTTATATTAAAAAATATTTTTTGAATGAAAATACTATGGAAAAAACGTTTTCCACCATATTCATGAGGGACTTGAAAAAACTGTGTTAATGGTGGTGTATTTATATAGAATTAAGTGGTGATATTAGGTACCATTAACACAGTTTTTTCAAGTTCCTCTTGAATATGGTGAAAAATGTTTTTTTTCCATAGAATCATTCAAAAAATATTTTTTAATATAAAATTTTGTTATTTTTTATATATATAATATATGATGTGGAAAAAATAAAATATAAAAAATTAATTTCACACGTGTACGCCAGGGTGACAACATTTCACGCGCTCCGGCGAGACACATCATCAGTTGTTGGCCGAAAAAAAGTGTATCGAATTGAAACTCTTTAAAAGGTTGGGACTTTTTATAATAATTGTGAACGCATGATTAAATTGAAAGTTGAGTATAAGGTGGTGTATTTATATAGAATTAACCATTGAGCAAATGGTGGCCATCTTGGTGCTTGGCGGCACATGGCCGCCAACGCCTAGGCCTCGGCGGTGAAAAATGGTGGTCAGGGCTCTTAGCGCCGCCTAGGCGGCCTTAGCGGCGACAAGCAAATGGCGGGTTTGGCAGATTTTTGCTTTTTTTTTTTTAGTTATGTTGTCTTACTTATATACTGTTTAGTCAGTTTTGATTTTTTAATTTAAACAATTAATAAATTAATAACTAAAGTAATACTAATATAGTAATAATGTAATATCTAATAACTAATAAGTAATAAACTAATATTAAGTTATTAATATCTAATAATACTAATATAGTAATAATGTAATACCTAATAACTAATATTTTTGTGTTTTGTTTAGAAGATGAACAATGTCATTTTATGATGGTTTTTAGTATTTTATGGACTTGTTGTATTTTGTGAAAAATGCATTTGGGTATTAAACTATTAATTATGTTTTAAGTTTATAATTTATTGTGAAATGTATATTTTTATTAGAAAAAAAATTAATATTAGTAGAATTTTTTTTAAATAACTAAAATATATTAAAAAACCTTAGCGCCGCCTAGGCGGTCTTGGAGCTTGAAGGTGGTCGACCGCCCGCCGACCGCCAAGAGCCATTTACATCCTTGGAATTAACCAAAAAAGTTGTTGGTCCCGAAACGAGTATAAATCAGTGTATGGGGGGGAATACACTGATGTCAGATTTTCCCGAAAGACTCAGAAAATGCTCTTTCAGAAGTCAGGAAGCTCCTGAAAATGTTCAGTTAAACTGATGGTCCTCAGGGGCAGCAGGGACGAATCAGCAACGAACCAAATAAGCTAAGTCAGAGTTGTGCACTCAGACGCTCAGTAGAGATAACAATCCTACTGACCGCTCAGAAGCTAGTCACTTGGGCTACTGTCTCAGTAAGCTCAGTTTAGTGCGGAATGTGAGCCCTTAAGTTTTTACTCGTTTTAGTTCCTGAAAACTTATCAGTTTGCTTAGTGAAAACGTGGTTAAGGCTGGTGCACAGTTTTACTGATCAGGATGAAGAGTCAATCCTGATGGTTTTCAAAACAATGCAAGTATGCTTCAGTTTAATATGAATGACATTTATGATCCTGAGTAAATAGTAAATCAGCACACAACAGTCTTTTTAACGTGGTTTGGAGATAACCAACTCCTACGTCCATGACCAGATTTAACAGGAAGCTATCCTCAAAACCCTGAGGATAGGTACTTGGGTTTTACGTGTCAAGGGACACGAATAGCCAACTTCCTCTCTTAGGAACTGACCCCTGGGCGTTTTACAAGTCCCAGTCCTTCCTACCAACCAACTCACAACCTGAGGGGTTTGGTATTCACATTTTCCAACTATTGTGTATTGATCCTTCTAACAAATCAGTGCTAAGGATGGGATCAATACTCTAAGCAAAATACAGAAAAGATTCCTACTACAACACTAGGGAAATTTAAAGTTTCAGAGTGTTGTTCAAAGTATGCTTTGAGTGCTTGGAATCTTGAGAGCTTTCTCTTGGAAATTTCCTGTTTTCCTTGAATGGGAGCAAGGCCTTCTGCATTTATAGGGGGTTTTGAAATAGATCCGTTGGAGGAGATCCGTCTCAAACCCTCCTATTTTAGGTAGGTGTAGGTACTGGTTGTCCTTGTCTGACAGAGACCATACCTAGTATGGCAAAGTTTCTGATCCGCCGCCTGCACCTCTGAGAAGCATTAAATGCGCTCAGTCTCCGTACATACCTGTCGCCTTCTAACTGGTTATTTGTTCAACGGCTAGTTTGTCGGCATTGACTTTACTGAACCTCGTACATTTATAACTCTAAGTCTCTCGTTCTTTACTCAGCGTAAATGTTTGTCTTATGTTGGAGACTCTGACATTCTTTCTGCTTCATCAGACTTCCATTCTCAAATGTAACCTTTGGGTCTCAGGACTTACAAGTATCAGGTTAATTGATACTAGGCCCAAGTCAGGACTTATGAACATCAGTAAGACGTTCAACCTGATCAAGGTTACTTGTGCCTTCACTGATAGAGACTTCCCTGGGCATGCTTAGTCTACTCAGTTCTGACAGGATCAGTGGTCTTCTTCAGGATGGCTTCTAGGCAACTTCAGGACTCTCTCTAGGTTTTTCAGGTTGCAGCTTCAGGTTGACCATCTTCAGGACGATCAACACCTTCAGGGTTAGAGATGCCTCAGACTTCAGACTTCAGGGACGTCACCATCAGTCTTCAATCTTCAACACGTTCCCCCTGAACTGATTACCTGTGAATAGAAAAATCTATTCTAACCTATTTATCCTGAGCCTATCATCCTAATGAACTATACTTAGGCAAATTCATCGAGGGGTTTTGGGATCTAATCAAAACACTCAGATTGTCCCAACAATTTCCCCCTTTTTGATGATGCCAAAACCCTTAGAAAAATCCTACCATCTAAACAAGTTACTGACATAATCAGTATTCAGTTCAGGAACCTATATCAGGTCCTTAGTTCTATAAGATGGAAATAGGAAAGAGTTAGTACAGTTCTTGATAAAGAGCAGAAAAGTAAATCAGGAGTCAACGAGATGTTGTCTCAGGAATAAAATAGTTTCATTGATATAAAATGCTATTACAAAATGCTATTCCTGAAATAAGGATCCTGACAAACTAATCTAATCTTCATCATCCCACCTAGCCAAGGAAATCCCATATTTCTTCAGGACTCTAAGCTTGACTTTTGGAACTTATTCTGATCACTGAGGGCTCCTGTTCTTGATGCAATCGTTGCAATCTCACTTCTGATCATATCCATGTTCAGGTGGTTGTTGATGCCGAGGGTTGGAGGGGGATAGGTGATGTTCTCAGGTGCCTTGATCTGAACTCCGGCTCTATCAGCATGTCGGTCAATCTCTCCCCAGAGTTCGTTGTGATGCAAGGCCATCCATTCAGCAAAGATAGTGTTTTTATCCTTGCCTTCGGATATCTTCAGCCAGTTCCCGACAACATAGTACAAGTTCACAAACTCCTTCTTGATCGGGACCCATGCCTCGTTCAGTTCAGGAGGTACGAAGTTGTCCACGTACTCGTACACCAAGGGACTAGCATCCTGAGGATCAAGCACCTTCCTCTTTGATGCAGCAACTGACTTCTTGTTCCCGGCTTCAGGGGCAGGCTTCTTCTTAGGATCAGTCTTCTCCTTCAGCACAGCCATTTCGCCCTTCAGCTTTTGGAGTTCAGTGGCCTGACTCCTGACCTGCATCGCAGTCTCCAGTGTCAGTTGCTTTGTCTTTTTCCTTCCCTCGACAATGGGATCACCAGGGAATCGTTGCTCTTCACACTCCTCCATCAGGTCTTCCACGGAAATATCAGCTTTCTGTTTCTGAACCTTAGACTTAGGATTTTTCAGAGCTTTCCCTTCCCCCTTTTTGGCAGCATCAGGGGAGCCTTTGTCCTTATCGACCTTCTTCTTGATATCCTGAATCAGGATCCCCTGAGATGCCTGCTGATCAGTAACCACCTGAAATTCTTTTGCCAGCTTCTCATTGGCCTCAGCTCTGAGCAAGCTGTCAGAGATGATTGTCGAACTCCTTCCGCATTGCAGCAAATTCAGCCTTCCTTGCTGTGCTATCAGTAATCATGGTGTTCAAAACCTTTTTCAATGCATCATCAGAAACTCGATGACTCTCATTCCACTTAGTCAGCAACTCATCATCTCCCTTGCCTGCTTCCTCCCGAGCCACTGTCCTGACTTGGGCCTCTTGCCCTTTCAGTGCATCAGTGATCAATGCATTGATCTTGTCATCTAGGCCACTGAGAGGTGTTAATCATGTCCTGCACTTGGTCAGTAGTGACCCCGGTTGATCGTTGTTGTTCAAGGCTCAGAAATCTATCAGCTGATTCCTAACTAGCCTTGCCCAACTCAGCATTGAGAAACTTGATCTTCTCTCGCTGACGATTAAGCTTCGCCAGAATCGTCCGCCCCATCAGTGATACTCCCAATGAAAAGGTTCGGGTCTTCTTTTTCTTCTCTGGCTTGGACTTGGTGGAAACTGTCTTTGGGACCTCTCCATGAGCCTCAGCAGTCCCGGTCCATGGGAGTGCGTCATCGGCCGGTGCACCTCCTCCCGAGGTCGCACTTTCCCCGACTACTGGCACAACAGTCAGTGCCATAGAAGGGTTGGGCTGAGGATTGTTTGCCCTGACTACCCTGATAAAGTCCTCTTAGTTGATGATTTGGGTATAAGTTCGAAGCCCAAATCTGTCCAGAATCAATTGCTCCTGATCCCTGAGGACTTCCTCTCCAATTGTCTTTATCAGGACAGATACTTCCGGGACCGACGCCTTTCTCATCAATACCAAGACCCTGAGCCTGATAACTTCTTCGCCATAGGATTCTTCCAAATCCGGAAAGTACTGCGTGACAAACCTGATGTCCTTAGATCTGGCGTCCATCTCAAATGGAGTTATCTTGGGTGGTGTAGACTCCTCCTGGGTTTCTTCCTGAGCATCCTCCGGATTGTCAGACTCGGATTCAGCATCATTGGAAACCGTCCATTTCCTTCCCCTGTTATCCTCAACATCCTCATCATGGAGCTCCTCCTGAGCCTCCATCCCTTCACCCTCCTGATGCTCTCCTTCTCCAGCATCCGAACTCCCTTGCTCCTCCTGAGCAACTTTTTCTTCACCACCTTCTTGCTCCTCCTGAGCAGCCATAGAAGGTTCAGTCTGAACCTCTTCACCAAGAACCTCCACAACCTTCATCACAGGGTCCTTCTGAACAGGCTCTTGAATAGATGCAGCCTGTTCCCCCTCAACCTGAGCCACCTCCTCCTGAGGTGCTGGCTCAGTGCCAGAAGTAGCAGCAGTTTCTGATGAAGGTATTTCAGCGGGTGCCAAGGAAGAGATTGGCACAGCAGCAAGGGTGGCGGTTGAATCGGATGGTTGATCAGGATGATCAGACTCAGTGTCAGAGTCATGGAGCATTGTCTTCCTCTCACTGATAACGATGTCCTTCACCTTCACCCTCTCCAGCCCTGATTTGACCGGCTCCTCCTGAGCCTTTGGGGCGACAGTCTTGCCCTTCCCACCTTTGCTTCTAGAGACCTTCATGATCTCAGTATCAAGCATCCTCTTCTTGGTCTCCGCAGCATTCTTGAAGAGAAAATTTTTATCCTTGAACTCTTCACAAGCCTCCCTATCAACATCTCCAAGAAGATCCTGGAGCATCACTGAAAGCCTGGATCCGAAATGGGGATTCCTATCCAGCACAATCCTATCTCCCTCCAACCTGACCTTCTTGGATTCCTGGATCAACTTCTGAAGGAAGAATTCCTCCCAGTCGATTTTCGCATTGTCCACCACAGCAGCCAAGCCCCTGATCTTGGGCTGATTGATCAGCTCCATGCCTCCCATGAAGCCCATTATACTCTGGACAACCACTTCGAACAGAAGCTTGTATGCAGGTTTCAGTAGCTTCTTGTTCATCGTGCTGAAAATCTCCTGAGGGACGATCAGGAATTCGTTCATACACTTTTGCTCTTCTCCAGCCTTGTATGCTGAGAGATCAGCCAGTTGATTCTCTTCAGTAGAGTATGGCAGCTTGTACATCTTCCTGATCAGATCCCTGACGTTGATCCTTTCAGTAAAATGCTGAACCACGTTCTTGCCATTCTTCTCCACAGTCTGCCTGAGTGGAATCACTGATTCCCACTCATCGTTAGCATTCATCTTCATGTTGGCATAGAAGGTGATAATCTGATGAGGGCAAGACTTGACTGACTTCTTTCAGATAAAATCTATGAGCCCAGCATTGTTAAGGGCTCCATAGACTTGGAGAAGCTCAGGGATGGTGGATCGGTGAGTGAAATCCACCAACCATTCGTAAGAAACCTTCGACTCCACCTCGGAAATGGCTTTGTGGAATCTCTTGGTGTCTTCAACGGATTGAGCAGCAGAAGAAGCCAATGATGTAAGAAAGAGATTGCAAGAGAAAAAGATTGCAGAGAGTTTGGGTTAGAAAGATATGAGTGCGCAAATTTTGCAATGAGAACAAATCTTCCTTTTATACCCAAAGATTCAATTTTAATGGACGGATTTGATTAAAAGCATTTTGAAATTCAACGGATTAGATGAAGGGGTATATCCGGAATAAAACTTTACCAAATTCAGTTTTCAAAGTTAATAATTCAAACTTTATAGAAAACTGTTCCCGCCCACTCTTGCATTAAATACGTGTCAGAAGAATGTTTGAAATAAATATGCATTTTGCATTTAATAAAAACTGAAAATAAATGAACGGCTGGGATGAGAGTTAAAAACCCTGTGATTGATGTGGTGTCAGACATGATCAGAAATGATGCAAGCAGGCCATAATTAAAGCAATGGTTCAATAATACATACTAGTCAGTCAGATATAAAAACCTGACTGATACCTCTGAGTCTGATCAGGGTGACAAGCCCTGAGCTCTGTGTCCTGAACCTAAACCTATTCTGATCCTGAAGATCCAAATCTGATGTCTGTTCCCCCTGAAAGCCATCCATCTTCCTGCAACCTGATCCTGAGTTAGTCATCCTTCCTGACCACCTTGTTCAACCCTGAACAGAGGTTCATACTGAACCATCTACTCCTGGGTCAAGAAGTCCTAACTCTACTGACAACTCAACAAACCTGGTTTCAGGCAAAGCCTTAGTCAGGATGTCAGCTCTCTGCTTGTCAGTAGGGATCCTCTTCATCCTTATATCCTTCTTCTCAACATGATCTCTTATAAAGTGATGCCTGATGTCTACATGCTTACACCTTGTGTGTAAGACTGGGTTTTGGGATATGGCAATGACACTATTGTTGTCACAATAAATTGGGACTT
This sequence comes from Prunella vulgaris, assembly GCA_026898435.1. Taxonomy (NCBI): domain Eukaryota; kingdom Viridiplantae; phylum Streptophyta; class Magnoliopsida; order Lamiales; family Lamiaceae; genus Prunella; species Prunella vulgaris. Next base: position 31,690 of record JAPKLY010000434.1, on the reverse strand, counting down.
CAGTGGCCTCAACTTGGTAGACTCTCAGTTGTTGCTTCAACCAAAGGATCTGGGAGCAACACTTGTTTGTTTCTTGGAAAACCAAGAGATCGGTTTGCTCCCTAGAAACTGACATGTGCCTGTAGTTGATTTCCTATCAAGCCTACAGCCTCCATAATCAGCATCAGAATACCCTGTCAGTTCTAGGTTGTCATCAGAGGGATACCAAAGTCCTAAATTGACTGTACCCTTCAGGTATTTCAGTATCTTTTTTGCACTCTCTAGATGACTCTTCTTCGGATCAGACTGATACCTTGCACAAACTCCAACTGCATAAGTGATGTCAGGACGACTTGCACTCAGGTACAACAAAGATCCAATCAGTGCCCTATACTCAGTCTGATTCACTGAGGTCCCCTCCTTGTCAGGATCCAGCTTCTCATTTGTGTTCATGTGAATACGTGAGACTTTGCTGGTCTGAACTCCAAACTTCTGAATCAAGTCCCTCGCATACTTGGACTGATTTATGAAGATTCCGGAGTCAGTTTGCCTTACCTGAAGACCTAGAAAGAAGTTCATCTCTCCCATCATTGACATCTCAAACTTCCCCGTCATCAGCTTTGAGAATTTCTCACAAAGCTTCAGGTTAGATGATCCAAATATTATGTCATCCACATAAATCTGTACCAAGAGAATGTCTTCCCCTTCAGATATCTTGAAGAGGGTCCTGTCCACAGTACCTTTCACAAACCCGTGGTCTATCAGGAATTGGGAAAGTGTATCATACCAAGCCCTGGGAGCTTGCTTCAGGCCATAGATAGCTTTCTTCAGGTGATATACCTTGTCACCAACTTCGAACCCTGGAGGTTGTTCCACATAAACCTCTTCGTTCAGTACACCATTCAGAAAGGCACTCTTTACGTCCATCTGATACACCTTGAACTTCTTAAATGTTGCATATGCCAAGAACAACCCGATTGCTTCCAATCTTGCAACTGGGACAAAGGTCTCATCATATATAGTCGATCCCTTCGGCCTGAGAGTAACCCTTAGCCATCAGTCTGGCCTTATTCCTGACAACAACATTCTTCTCATCCCTCTTGTTCTTGAAGACCCACTTGGTACCAATAACATGTTGACACCTAGGTCTCTCAACTAACTCCCAAACCTGATTCCGCTCAAACTGATTGAGCTCATCCTGCATGGCTAGGATCCAGTTGGGGTCAGCAAGAGCTTCTTCTATGTTCTTAGGTTCCTGATCACTCAGGAAGCAACAAAACATAGCACTCTCGCCATGGAACAACCTTGTCCTGACCCCTCATTGATATCACCAATGATATCTGCCAATGAGTGAACATCTAGCCACCGCCTCCTGCTGACGGCCGCACTGGGAGCTGCTGACGTTCCCTCACCTGATCCTGAAATGTTAGTCTCAACAATAACAGGCAAAGAAGCGGAACGAGCAAGAACAGGGGACAGTGAGTCATTCCCTGAGGGTTGCACAATATCAGGGACATTGTTTCCCCCTACAGAGTTGGACTCAGTAACTATCTCATGTGCAGAAGCATCATCACCGATAGTACGTACCTCAGGTTGAGTCTGTGCCTCCGTCTGAGACTCAACATTTTTCGAGGCTGGGGCTTGCTGAGGGTTGGCCTGAGGTCCATCCTGATCGTCATCATCATCCCATCCCTTGGGAGCATTCACGAATTTGACCTTGAATTCAGGATTCTTCAGGCTCAGTCTTGTCACCCTCTTGGTAACCCCCTCAGTGTTAGGACTCGGAACCTGTTTTCTACTCACTGATGCAGTCTCATCAAACACAACATGAGGTGTTTCCTCCACACAAAGGGTCCGACAGTTATACACCCTGAAAGCTTTGCTGACTGAGGAGTATCCTAACAAAACTCCCTCATCAGACTTGCTATCAAAGGCTTTAAGCTGGTCTTTCCCATTGTTCAGGATGAAACACTTACACCCAAAAATATGGAAATAGGAGATGTGAGGCTTCCTTTTATTTCACTTTTCATAAGGTGTCTGAGCATGTTGTTTGTTCAGCATAGATTGGTTCTGAGTGTAGCAAGCAGTGTTGATTGCTTCAGCCCATTACTTCTTGGGCAGTCCTGACTCAACCAACATGGTCCTGGCAGCTTCCTTCAGGGTCCGGTTCCTTCTCTCAGCTACCCTATTCTGCTGAGGGGTCCTGGCTGCAGAAGTCTCATGAGCAATACCAAGGTCAGTACAAAAATCAGTGTGAGTTAATAAACTCTGTTCCCCGATATGATCTGATCCTGACGATGCTCTGATCCTGTTCAGTACTCAATTTCTTGAGTAACTCCGGAAGCTTGACCTGAGTCTCCTTCTTGTTCAGCAAGAAAATAACCCATGTGTACCTGTAATAATCATCAACAACAATAAGAGTATATTTCCTACCATTCATGCTGACAGGAGTAATCGGACCAAAGAGATCCATGTGCAGGAGCTGAAGCACTCTGTCAGTTAAGAAGGCTTCTTTCTCCTTGAATGAAGCTTTGGTTTGCTTGCCTTTCTGACATGCTCCGCACACGTGGTCTTTGCTAAAAACTTCAATAGTTAGACCCTCTACAAGAGAAAGTCGAGAGATTTTGTTAATAATCTTGAAGTTTAAGTGACTCAGGCGTTTATGCCAAAGCCAACTGAGCTCAGATGAGCCCTTAGCGACCAAACAAGTTTCAGGAGAGCTGCTCTTAAAATTAGCAAAATATACGTTTCCTCTCCTGACACCTGTAATCAGAACCTGCAGTGTAGATTTGTCTTTCACAAGGTATATGTTAGATGTAAACTCTACACTATATCCACGGTCACAAAACTGACTGACCGAAAGTAGGTTATGCCTAAGACCCTCAACATAGGATACATTAAGCACTCTCACAGAACCAACAACAAGGGTACCGAATCCTCTGGTGAAACCCTTAGAGTTATCACCAAAGGTTACCTGCGGGCCTTCCTGAGCTACGTAGTCCTAAAGGAGATCATAAAATCCGGTCATGTGCCTGGAACACCCTGAGTCCAAGTACCAATCCTTCATCAGATCCTCCTTCCTCTTCTTGTAGCCCGCAGCGACCTGAAAAGAATCAGGCCTCAGGTACCCATCTCGTATTGGGTCCTACAGTGTCAGCCATACCCTTCGGGATCCAGATTTGTTTAACAATTCTGATGGCATCAGAAGTGTAAACCTGTCTCCCTAAAATATCAACATACACAGTCCTCTTCTTCTTTTGTGCCTGGGAAGCTGAGGGTGAATGGGTGTCAGCCTGAGTCTCAGGAGCCCTGGATTGGTTCCTGGGGGCGGGCCTCCTGTTCCTCCTTGGCCTGGGTGCATTGGGCTGAGGTCTGTCCTGGGAAGGAGCTGCTCGAGCCTGACCTCTAGGCACTTGAGGTCTGGCCTGAGAGTTATCAGAGTCAGGTCTCCGTCGCCCTTTAGAGGCCACCTGGTTTGTCCTTTTCCTCTGAGGATTAGGACGCTCTTGATGGGCTCTGTGCCCTGTCTGAGGCCTCTGTACCTCAGTATTCCTTGGCCTTGCCTGAGGCCTCCTCTGACCAGAGTTCCTTCCACCCTGAGCATTCTGAGGCTGAGCCTGAGAAGTGCTTGGGGCAGAGTTCTTTCCAGCCTGAGGTTTCCTAGGTTGAGCCTTGGAGTTCCCTTGGTCCTTCTTCCTCGGCTCTTGGTGAGGTACCTTAACCTTTCCCTTAGGTTGTGGCTTAGGTCCCTCAGCCTTTTGCCTGAAAGGTTCAGCAGGCACTCTCTCCTTCCCTTTGCCCTTATCCTGATGAACAACACTGGGGCCCTTGTCATCAGTTTGGGCAGGGACAAACTTTTTCTGAGAGTTGCTCCCTGAAGCACCTCTTTTCTTCTTACCCTTTGGGTCTTTTGAGGCATCATAGCCTAACCTAGCTTTAGCACCATCGGTAAGCTGAGAGAAACTTGTTAACTCATCAACCACTTGGGAAGATGTGTATAACTTCTTCAGCTTTTCCTCAAGGCGCACATTTTCTCTTTTCAGGGCCTTAAGCTCAGTGGTGTACTGAAGCACTTGCTTCTGATGAGCATTCTCTTTTGAGATCAGCTCAAGATCCCAAGCAGTTTGCTCAGCACTAAGGCGAGCTTGCCACTCAGTTTTAAATCTCCCTCTCAGAGCAATTCGCTCAATCATCTGTTGTTCCTGAGCAAGGAACTGATCAGTGTAACGAGTCTCAATCAGTGAGCTGATTACACCATTCAGCCTTTCAACCGCCATTGGAGTCTCATCATGCCTATTCCGGGCATGAAGCAACTCTTCCTGGAGGTTTACTAATCTGAGGGCTTCCTCAGTATCTCTCATTCTGAGAGACTCAGTTAACAGATCATTCTCCCCACTCAGTTGTGCATTCACATCCACTGTGTGAATATGAGTCTCCTGCAGCCTTAAGAAATCAACCATCAATTGCTCTAGAGCGAGCTGAAGGTCGAGGTCTCTTGCTGAGTCTGAGCTAAGCTCAGGTGCGTGATCAGGAGAAGAGGCAGAAGAACATACCTCATCATCTGCCATCAGGCAGAGATCATCATACTCCTCATCGGAGAAGAGTTCAGGAGATCGGCGTCCTGGGCCATTAGAATCCTCAGCAACCATTGTTCTCCGATCTGATGCCCTGAGATCTCTCTTTGCGATTCGATCTTCTCGCTCGCGAGCACTGAGCTTCGGACAATCATACTGATAATATCCGGTCTTCTTGCAATGGTAGCAATGATCTACATCACTAGCAAATGTTTTGTCAGTGTACCTTTTGTCTGACGATTCCCTTCGGTTCCCTGATGATCTTTCAGGCTAGGAGCTGGATCTTCTGGGATCAGCATCCTCTCTCCTTCTGGAGCTTTTCTCTTCTTTTCTATGCTCAGGCTCGTCCTTTCTCCTGGATTTTGAGCCCCTCATCTCTTCCCTCCGGGGACTCGATCTCCTGGGGCTGGAATACCTGCGATCACGGGTGTTAGTATAAAACTTCTTATACCTTCCGAATCGAGAGTTCAGTTTTTTGAATCTCCGTGCTATTAGGCTGTACTCCAGGGCTAGCTCATCCTTGCTCATATCTCTCAATGATTTCGAGCCAGATCCAGCCTCAGGCTTAGGAGTAGCTTTAAGAGCCACGCTCTTTTCTTTCTCAGGTGTCTTCTCCTCACTAACCTCCTCACTGACAGCACCTTTTGTCTTCCTCTTATCGAGGTCGAATTCCAGAGCCTTTAACTCTGAGAATAGGTGAGAGTAAGGAATGTTAGTAAGATCCTGAGTGTTCTTTAACAAGATCACTCATGTGTCACATCTCTCAAGGAGACAGTTCTGGATTTTAGATGACATCTCCCTCTTGGGAAACTCCTTCCCAAGGGTTGCTAGCTCGTTCATCATCTTAATGAAATGAGCTTCCATCTGATCGATGGTCTCTCCCTCAAGCATCCTAAAGGCCTCAAACTTCTTGTTAGCCAAATCACGCTTGTTCTCTTTTATCTTCTCAGAACCCTCGCTCATCTCCTTCAGGGCCTCCCAGATCTCCTTTGCAGTCTTAAGGTGCATGAGCCTGACCGAGTTCTCGTAAGAAACGGTGTGGAGTATAATGTTCTTCGCAACATTATCCAGTCCAATTTGCTTAATCTGGTCAGATTTAAGCGCGGACCTCTCCACTGGCTCCTGACCAGCTGCTGGAACTGGGACTCCTCCATGCACATGCTACGTCCGGGCACGATCAGTCATGAACTCAATAGGACCATTCTCGATCACCTTGTACATCTGATCATGGATGGAGTAGAGATGTGCCAGAACCCTGAATTTCCAATAATCATAATTATCAATAGAGAACTCAGGAAAACTGCCTTCAAGGCATTTAGAACCGGATGCCATGATATGCAAGGTTTCAGAAATAAGATCTGTTCAGTTGACCACCAAAAGTTTATCCTAAAAAACTTTTGGTAAACAAAGTCAGTGGTCTTTTGACCCACGGCTCTGATACCACTTGTTGGTCCCGAAATGAGTATAAATCAGTGTATGGGGGGGAATACACTGATGTCAGATTTTCCCGAAAGACTCAGGAAAATGCTCTTTCAGACTTAGTCAGGAAGCTCCTGAAAATGTTCAGTTAAACTGATGGTCCTCAGGGAAGCAGGGACGAATCAGCAACGAACCAAATAAGCTAAATCAGAGTTGTGCACTCAGACGCTCAGTAGAGATAACAATCCTACTGACCGCTCAGAAGCTAGTCAGTTGGGCTACTGTCTCAGTAAGCTCAGTTTAGTGCGGAATGTGAGCCCTTAAGTTTTTACTCATTTTAGTTCCTGAAAACTTATCAGTTTGCTTAGTGAAAACGTGGTTAAGGCTGGTGCACAGTTTTACTGATCAGGATGAAGAGTCAATCCTGATGGTTTTCAAAACAATGCAAGTATGCTTCAGTTTAATATGAATGGCATTTATGATCCTGAGCAAATAGTAAATCAGCACACAAGGGTCTTTTTAACGTGGTTCGGAGATAACCAACTCCTACGTCCACGACCTGATTTAACAGGAAGCTATCCTCAAAACCCTGAGGATAGGTACTTAGGTTTTACGTGCCAAGGGACACGAATAGCCAACTTCCTCTCTTAGGAACTGACCCCTGGGCGTTTTACAAGTCCCAGTCCTTCCTACCAACCAACTCACAACCTGAGGGGTTTGGTATTCACATTTTCCAACTATTGTGTATTGATCCTTCTAACAAATCAGTGCTAAGGATGGGATCAATGCTCTAAGAAAAATACAGTAAAGATTCCTACTACAACACTAGGGAAATTTAAAGTTTTAGAGTGTTGTTCAAAGTATGCTTTGAGTGCTTGGAATCTTGAGAGCTTTCTCTTGGAAATTTCCTGTTTTCCTTGAATGGGAGCAATGCCTTCTGTATTTATAGGGGGTTTCTAAATAGATCAATTGGAGGAGATCCATCTCAAACCCTCCTATTTTAGGTAGGTGCAGGTACTGGTTGTCCTTGTCTGACAGAGACCATACCTAGTATGGCAAAGTTTCTGATCCGCCGCCTGCACCTCTGAGAAGCATTAAATGCGCTCAGTCTCCGTACATACATGTCGCCTTCTAACTGGTCGCTTGTTCAACGGCTAGTTTGTCGGCATTGACTTTACTGAACCTCGTACATTTATAACTCTGAGTCCCTCGTTCTTTACTCAGCGTAAATGTTTGTCTTATGTTGGAGACTCTGACATTCTTTCTGCTTCATCAGACTTCCATTCGCACATGTTAGGTCTCAGGACTTACAAGTATCAGGTTAACTAATACTAGGCCCAAGTCAGGACTTATGAACATCAGCAAGACGTTCAGCCTGATCAAGGTTACTTGTGCCTTCGCTGATAGAGACTTCCCTGAGCATGCTTAGTCTACTCAGTTCTGACAGGATCAGTGGTCTTCTTCAGGATGGCTTCTAGGCAACTTCAGGACTCTTTCTAGGTTTTTCAGGTTGCAGCTTCAGGTTGACCATCTTCCGGACGATCAACACCTTCAGGGTTAGAGATGCCTCAGACTTCAGACTTCAGGGACGTCACCATCAGTCTTCAATCTTCAACACGTTCCCCCTGAACTGAATACCTATGAATAGAAAAATCTATTCTAACCTATCTATCCTGAGCCTATCATCCTGATGAACTATACTTAGGCAAATTTATCAAGGGGTTTTGGGATCTAATCAAAACACTCAGATTGTGCCAACAAAAGTATTTCACACGTGTACACCAGCGTGGCAACATTTCACGCGCTCCGGCGAGACAAGTCATCGGTTGCTGGCCGGAAAAAAAAAGTGTATCGAATTAAAACTTTTTAAAAGGTTGGGATCTTTTACAATAATCATGAAGCTCGAGATTAAATTGAAAGTTGAGTAAAATGTGATGTATTTATACAGAAATAACCCTAAAATAAAATATTTGACATGTAATTAGATTTTGAAATAAGAACAAGTATTATGTAGAATATTCTACGGTAAAAATTTTAAAAATTAACTAAAGAAATAAACCGGGTCACCACAAGAATGTGCTAATCCTAAATGGATCCATGCATTGTTCTTTCTTCCGCCAAGCTATTGGCTGCTGATGCTGATTCTTCTTCTTTTTCTTCTTTTTAATGTTGTGGCTTAAATAAAGCAAAGTTTTTTTTTTTTTTTTTGAAAATTGTTGTGGCTTAAGGAAACTCAAGTAATATTCGCTCTCAAATGTGTTACTATATAGACATATGTACTGAAAGGACAAAATCTGTGTTATCAATCCTTAAATAATTAATTTTTTGCATTTTTCAAGTAACTTTAAGGAGAATATGTATGTTTTGAAAGAATAAATATGTGTTACTTAATTTTTTTTATTGATCTATTGTAGTGGCCCGCTCCCAGAACATCGGACCCTCTGTAGTCCAAACGTACTGAGCTCGAGTCACCACTTCAGTGATTAGACTAATTTTGAATTTTTTTTAGTAATAATAATAAATAAAATAAATTTGTAAATATTTAGAATAAAAGAATAAAGGTAAAATATATTAATAAAAAAATTAAATATTAGTATTACAAAATCGTGACCTTATTACATTCATATCACAAAATTCAAAATTAGAAATAAGTATCTGAGCACATGATTTTTGTTTAGAAATTATTTTATCAGAGTTCCTAAAGGGAGTCGAGATGTCACCGCAGCTACTGAGCAACATCTTCATAGCTTGAAATCATAGATTTAGTGTGAGAAATAAATCTCAGTGGGTAACATGCAGGTTGTTAAGTCGTTTGACAATATAAAAAATATATCATACGGATCGGGCTTGTCAGTCATTTTGCCCGATGGATCCGTCAATCCTCAACCTGAAGGTCTAAAGGCAGTGAGACACTAAGACTCAACAAGCACATAAGGTTGCGGCCAGATAAACTCGTCAATCCAATAAGCCATTTAGATCCAAAGATCTCATATCATAATAATTTATTGGTTGATATAATAAATACAATCGCATACACCAACATTTACAACGGCACCACACATAGTGTTATCCACATACGAGCCTCAAGATTTTTGGCACTTCACTTAATATATTTTACTTGGTTATATTTTTCT
>JAPKLY010000434.1:0-22574 GCA_026898435.1 Prunella vulgaris | reverse complement strand
TTATTATTATTATTATTATTATTATTATTATTATTATTATTATTATTATTATTAGGGTAAGTTACATATAAGGTTATTTATAATAGTGTAATTACAAATAGGAATACCAAAAACACATGTTACAAACAGGGTCACAAAATGAATCACATATTACAAATAAGATCAAAATTAGATCCCACCACACCCAATTTTCATTAAAACCGTCTAAAAACCTATACCTACCCCTACCCCTACCCCTTACCCTCCCATTATATTTGTCAAAATAAAAATCCCACCCACCCATCCCACTATTCTGCAGATTTTAAATTCAAACCTACCCCCACCCCACCCCCACCACCCCCTCCTTTGATTCTCTCTCTCCCTCGTGGCGACAGCCGTCGACCGCCAACATCGCGACCTGTTTTGAAATTTTTGTGCTTTAAATGCAGATGTTTAAAATTTATATGTATTTTTTAGAGATATTCAAATTATAAAATTGTTATTATATGCAGATTTTTTGTTTATATGTGTTGTGAGTAATATAAAAAATTATAATATTGTTATTCAGAATTGAAAAGAGATGTAAATGCATAATAAATAAATGCATATATTAAAACTACAAAATGTATATAGTGAATCAAAAAAATGCATATATGAAAATAAATATTGAATATACGAGTATAACTTTAAAATCAGAAAAAAGAAGAAAAAAATATAAATTTTGGAAAATTATTTTAAATATTAAAAAATGAGAAATATAAATTTTGAATTTAATAAAGTAATAAAATGAAAAGGATTAACAATCAATTGTTTTCAAAATTTTGAAAAAAAAAAAAGATATAAAAAACAAATCAATTTGTATTTATTCCTTTACAAAAAAAATGAATTCAATTTGACAGAATACAAATAAGTGGAAAAAGTCAAAATTAAAAGATTCTGCAAAAAAAAAAAGTAAATTAAATTTGAAATAAAAAATTTAAAAGTTCAAAATAATAAAAAAATAAAAAAATATATAAATGGGGTCATTAACATGCAGCCGCCCCTACATGTGTCAGCTCTGTCAGCACTTTTTTTTGGGATGTCAGAACCATTTTTTATTCTTCTTGTAATATGGAGTTTTTAATGATCCTTTTTGTAAATATATTGTTATAAGTGGTTATATTTTAAAATTATTTCTTATTATTATATATTTTCTTACTTGGTTGATTTGGGCAATCACACGCTTTAAATATATATATATATATATGCTCTTAGGGTGGTCAGGCTAATAACCCAAACTTGCCCGGCAAGTATTTCCTTTTCTCTTTTTCTTTTTAATTAATGGATAATTTCAGACAATACATACACAATCTTTATCCCCAATAATATATTTATGAAATCAAACGAAATGCTCGATTTTAAAATTCCTCTATTCTCATTAACTCCGGCATAAGAATCAATCTCGATCTTATATTTTAAGTGTTTTAATTTTGACCATACATTTTAATATTTTATAAATATATATATCTTATAAATATATATTCATAATATGAAATCCTATATTTAATTTTTTAATCTCAACCGTTGATCTTAATTTCTTATACTTCTATAAATTTCAATTGTATTAATATTATTATTTGTTATCTTTTAACCTTATTTCTTCGTGCGTCTCTTACTTCTTATTTCTCTTCCGATATTCTTATTTACCGTATTCTAGTATTCGAATTATTTATTTATATTTTTATGTTTGAATTTTTTTGCAGGTTCATATTTTACATCTAATAATTTGGTGAAATATTTTTTTTTACTGCTACACAATTTTCATGACTTTTTTTTGGGAGTAATGTTTAATTGCTACAATTCCAGATCTATTTGATTTAATTGAATGAATTTGAATTTCGTTTGATGTATATAAATGGCAGAATGAACAGTGGCAAGCGTCTCTCAGATTGTGAGAAGAGGAGGTTGCCGTCTAATCAAGTCAGCTACGAAATAGTCGCTAGTCGGTCCTTGACCGACCCGATTTACACCAAGTCGCTAAAGAAAAACGTTAGAGGGTAGTAGTCGGTCCCTAGAGCCCATTAGACAGTGACTAGACTGTGATAACCGAGTATTTAAATTATGTCCTAATTGCTTTAATATAGTTAATGATTTGTGTGTATTTAAATTATTTATGGGTTAATTTATATTTTCTTGAAACTATTTTGTGTGTTATGTCCACTTTAATTATTATCATGCTATTTATTATTTGATTGCATTTTATATTATTCATATGGTATTTGTGATGTTGTGCTAAGTATATTGCTTTTAAATGTTAAATTATTGAATTAGTGTATGCTTTTTATTTGTGTATAGAAAATCTTAGTTTAATTTATTTGAGACTCTGGTGGGATAATTGTGTTGTGCAAATTATTTGAATATTAGTGGTGTAAATCAAATATAGATCATTCAATGATTAGTTGTAGTAACTAAAAATAAACCAAAATACATAAACTAATTAAATAAATTATGTATATAATATATTATATTATTAATATAGTAGTAAGAATAAGGCAATAAGGTTGTTAGTGACACCCAATCTTGAGTTGATAAGGTATGTAAAAATAATAATATTAAAACTATCGTAGCTGAAATTTTCTCTCTCTAAACTAGGGATCCCAATTCCCCTTTTTCCACCGGCGGATTTAGTCGTTGCCTCCGAGTTTGCCATATCCCTAATCATGGCGAATTTGTAGCCCCCACAGCAAAATCTGTGGCCTCCCCCCTCAACCAACCATAGTTGAGCCCCTCCCCATCCCCCGAGATCAAAGGCGGTGAGCTCCTCCAACCACACCGACATGGCCGACAATCAGACCTCCTATATATGGAGTGCAAGCCTTCAAAAGGTTTGGATAATCCTAAATCACGCAAGAAGAATACCACCTGAATCCGATACATACCTAAGCCCTAACCACCAAATGCCCAACTCACAAATGGCAGAACACATCCCTGCCATGTACCAGAAACTCAACCTTTCCAAGTCAGAGCAAGTCTCGGTGACTCTCGATGAGGACGACCTAGCCAACCCAATTATCACCGTCATCGCAACCTTCGTCAGAAAGAAACCGGTCGCGTCCATCAACCTGGGGGCAACCCTTAAACGTATCTGGCAAATACGGAATACCCCCAACATCTCCACAATCGGGAAAGACTTGTACGGAGTGGAGTTTGGCGATACTCTGGAAATGAAAAAGGTAATGTTCAAGCAACCGTGGAATCTAAATAGATCATTAATGGCGATGGAAGCACTGAAGGGTGAAACATAAGCAACAGAGATTCGACTCCGCTGGGTCCCCTTTTGGATCCAAATCCACAACCTGCAGATGTTTTCCATGACTCGTAATGTGGCCTTGAAAAATGGTGCAAAAGTCAGTCAAGTCCTGGACTTGGAGGCTCCTAGTTATGGCAAAATGCCCAAGAGTCCGAGTTAATATCGATATCACAAAACCCTTTAACAGGGGAATGATCCTTCGCGTCCTTAACGATATGCAGGTAATCAATCTACTATCGATATGAATGTCTGTCGGACTTTTGCTATCTATACGGGCATTTGGACTATGTTGAAAAGGATTGCCCGATTACTTATGAGGAAACGACAATAGGAGTTGATTTGAAACGGCGGTTTGCGCCGTGGCTCAAAGCGGATAATCAAGCACCCATAGCCGACAGTGAAATACAACAACTCTCAACTGCGTTGATTAGCTCTATGGAAGGCCAACACAACGTAGGGGGACAAGCTGCAATAGGGGGCAAGAGGCGGAATCACAGGTGCGTGCACCTACTGTTGAGCTGCGGAAATCCCATGGGGAGTGTGCTGGAACATAGAATAGTGTGGCGAAGCTGCTGAACTTTACTGACATTGTTAACCCAAATATGCAGCTTGTACACAATCAAGAAGGAATAGGAATGAGTGACCTGGGCCTGCAACTAACAACTGGATATCAGTACAACATAAGGGACACACATCCGGGCGTAACAGAGGGGCTGATGACCTATGAGGAGATTAAACATATGTTATCCACCCAAGGCCAGCAGGTGGCTGCAGAAATGAATCTAGCTTGTGCAGAGGTAAAGGATGGTATGGACAAACTGGAGAACTGGACATTCAAAACAGGCCCAGCGGATACCGCACAACAAAGGAAGAAACATTCTGCTGGTGGCAAAACAGTACCTGCAAAGCATATGGATGGCTGGCTCTAAGAGGAAGGTCGATGAAGATATACTGCTAGGAGGGGAAGAGAGTGAAATGCGAAAGAGAGCAGGACAGAAGAAACAGATATAGCAGGGACCCGGTATTGGTAATGGTATCCATATACTGAACAACGATGAGACGGAGACTGGGGATGCCCAGTCCCACCATGCAGCATGAGATGTATAATCTGGAATGCGCATTCCGTGCACTACGGCGACTGTTTGCCGAAAATTGCCCAACACTTTTGTTTTTAGTAGAAACTAAACTAAGATATAATAGAATCCAGTCCTGGAAAACTTTGTTAGGCTTTACAAATGTGATTGGGGTAGATGCTACAGGTAAGGCCGGAGGCCTTCTTTTGTATTGGCAAGATAATATAGATGTAACTTTATTTTCTTACTCGCGTTTTCACATTGATTGTGGTATAGTTAGCAATGAAGGGAATTGGCGATTCACAGGTTTCTATGGAGACCCGATACAAACAAATAGAGACCAGTCCTGGGAACTGCTCAGACGTATCTCTACAAGTAGAACAGGGACGCCGATACCATGGCTAGTGGGTGGAGATTTCAATGAGATTCGTTTTTCTCATGAAAAGAAGGGAGGGGTATCCAGAAGTAGGAAGTCTGTAGATGGCTTCAATACTGTACTAGATGAACTAACATTACAACAGATTACAACGATTGGTCCGAAATTCACATGGGTAAATAAGCGACAAGGAAAAGAGCGCATTAGTGAACTGTTAGACAGATTCTTCACTACTATGGACTGGTGCAATCGGATGGGTATTACAGTAGCTACAAACCTCAACTTCAGACCACAGAGCTGTTAAAATCGAATGGGGCACACATTTTTTTCTGCGCACAAACAAGATTGAGTAGAAAAAGAGCTTTACTTTTGAGAACAACTGGCTCCTTCACCCAGGATTCCATACAATGATTGGCAACCAATGGAAGGAATCCATATCAGAGACACGACTGCATAATAGGATGACATCCTTGGCAAACTACCTGACTCAATGGGCAAAAAAGACGGTTGGAAACCAGAAAGCAAAAAAGCGAAGCTTGTAGGCAGAATTGAATACTCTTTTGGAACAAGAAGACTATGAGGCGAATGAGACAAGATTACAGGAAATCCAGCGGGACTTAGAAGCAATAACCCTTAAAGAAGAAGTATATTGGCATCAAAGATCACGGAACCAATGGCAAGCCGCTGGTACAAAAATACCACGTACTTTCACAGAATAGCATCTCACAGGCAAGCTAAAAACACGATCAAAGGCCTCACGGACAGCAATGGGGTGTGGCATACGAGTACGTCAGAGATGGAGAACATAGTCATACAGTACTTCCAGGAATTGTACAAATCGAGAGACCAAAATCAGGCACAGCTGGACGAGATCCTCCAGTTAGTGGGGCCACAAATCACTCCATAAATGACAGAGCAGCTGCTGCTACCCTTCACAGAGCATGAGGTGCATACGATATTATTTCAAATGTATCCTGATTAGGGTCATATTTGCATCCATTTGTGCTAATTTTGAGATGAATTTCTAAATTTTTGTGTGCATTTAGGCCATCTCTAGCAGTTAGCTCTACTCTAGAATCAATTCAGCACTACTCTATTATAGAGTCAGCACCAAATCTCCAGCAGTTTGCACTACTTTTACACTAAAACAGAATATTCCATTAGATTCTTCATATTTTAATAAATTTTCTTTTATTATTATTCTATAATTATCAATAACTATTTTTTTAGATATTGATCAGGAATATATTAACTTACTTCATTTATTTAAATTGTGAGAAAATTTCAAAAATAAAAAAATGATAAAAATATATTCATAAAATTTAAATTTTAAAATTCAGCATAATATTACAATAAAATGTAAATTACAATGATAATTTGAACATACAATGATAATTTGAAATACAAAATAATAAAAATCAATTACTATTTGTTGGAATATTCTTCCCACAAGTGATCAATGAGTGCATTTCGAAGTGCAAAATGAGCATCTGCATCTCTGATTTGTCTGAATCTGCCAAGAAAATTTTGAAAACGAATGGGTTCATTTTCAACAAATTCAAGATCTGGAGATGACACTTCTTGAGCTTCTGCAATTGGAGCATTAATGTAACGCCCCAGTTTTCCAAAATGCAATTCGTCATTCTAGAAACCCGAGTCGTCACTTAGTGACTGAAAATCCATACTATTTTTTTCCTTCAAAAAATAAAACACTATTAATGACATTAAATAGATAGCGGAAGCATGTGTTTCGTTAAAAGAACACGTAGACAACGGAAAGATAATTTTTTTATTATGAAAGACGCGGTGGCCATTTTGATGATTTACTATGCTAGGATCTTTGTAAAAAGTTTGGCGCAAAATAAACAATAAATAAGCTCTATACATCATCGAGGAATTTTTTAATCGTTCATCACTTTTGCATATTTCTAAAGTCGTAATAAGAGTTATCATCCTTAACTCATTTTCTTTTGATGCATGATAAAATACCAATACAGGAAACCGTATCACTCTTCTGCTGGCACGAACTCCACCTCGTCATATCCTGAAAAAGATTTATAAATAAGGGGGGTGAGATTTGAATTCTCAGTGTGGGCGACCTGTACACTACTATATAGATTGGCAATACGCAAACGTATCATTTTGTAAAAATATTTTTCATAGCCACAAAGGCTCATCATTCATCATATAGCCCTCAGGCTCTGTCCACCGTGGCGCCTAGCTACACAAGCCAGACCACTACATATCATTTGAGATATTTTTAATCATATAGTCCTCAGGCTTTGTCCACCGTGGCGCCTAGCTACACAAGCCAGACCACTACATATCATTTGAGATACTTTTAATCATATAGCCCTCAGGCTCTGTCCACCGTGGCGCCTAGCTACACAAGCCAGACCACTACATATCATTTGAGATAATTTTAATCATACAGCCCTCAGGTTCTGTCCACCGTGGCACCGCTACATATCATTTGAGATATAGCACTGAGGCTCTGTCCACCGCGGCGCCTAGCTACACAAGCCAGACCACTACATATCATTTGAGATACTTCTCCCATAGGCATTTGGGTAATAACCTTGTAATCGGACCCGAAGGTCAAAACATTTTCATTCGCATACACCAACAGTCCATATAATATTCAAGGCAATACAGTAAATGTCACCCACCTTAAACGCTTTCCTTTTGTAAAAACAATCACCATTCTTTTCACCCAGAAATCCTCGTCACCATTCTCGCACTTACACCTAGCACCATTCGTTGCGTTTCAGTTATTGATGTCTTAGAAATTTTTTTAGATTTTATACACGTTTTCCGAAAGGGGACTTTTGAGCACTTAAAGTCTTATTCTCTTTATTCTTATTACTTAAGAAAACATATAGTCATAAATTCAAACAAAAGAATATAACATTTTAAAATTAGCAAGAAAACTTTATGTACTAGACATAGCAGGAAAACATGATGTTCTAAACATAGCAAGGATACATAATATCCTAAACTTTGTAGGAAATATAATATTATAAACTTGAAGAGTTGATAGCACATACACTTTAAAATAGATGAACATGTAGTATTTTAATGTCCTAAGCTTTAAATAAAAAGAACATATAGTATGCAATTTGATAAGGTTTAAAACTTGCAATAATAAGTGTCCTAAACCTTTAAATGATAAACATATCATCATAAAATTAGAATAATGAGTTCAAAACCATGCAAACAAAATTTCATACATAGCATTTTAGAACTCCAAATCACTATCACATCATGCTCATCAAATATGACTATTTTAGAAAGAAACAATATGAAAAGAAATACCTTTTATTTTCTATTCTTAAGTATTTTCTAAGCACATTTTAATACAACCAAAAATAAAAAAATTAGTATATTGTGGTCATAATTAGGTGTATAACACCCAAGATTTGTCGCAATTAAATTTTCAAGAGAAAAATTTAGGTTTCGGATAATTTTTAGAAAGAGGACAATGATTTTCTTAGGTTTACACGTAGAAAATTCCAACAACAAGACCTTAACAAAATAATTTTTGTAAATATTTAGGCTAGTTCAAATTTTTTGAAATAAATCATGGAGATCCCTAAGTTCATGTAGTATTTAATAGTGTATTTTACAAAATTTGTGCTCGAACCGATTTTTCTCAGAAATTGGAAGAATTCCAAATATGGGGACTTTTTAAGGCAAACAAGAAACATGTAGTCCTTAATCTAAAATTAACACCAACCATCATACCATTCACTTAGCATTTATCAACACATAGCCTTCACTAACATAGCATTTAGACTAGTTTTATCATGGAAAACATTTACTTGACTTTTAACAAGAAGGTAACACATGAGCAACAATATTCAAGTAGGGCAGTTTGCATTTTGGACTACACTCATACCAACTTTGAGCATTTTATAAAAATATCAAAACTCACCCAAAAATCATGAATTTTTTTTACAGTAGCTACCTTATCATGTATATTATACATATAAAATTTATTTCATGTAATTTTGTTTAGGAAAACATGAGTTCTAGGCTTGTTTTCAAAACATGGCAGATTGTTCCAAAAATTCCAGAAACTGTGCAACTTTATAAATAATTTTGGTAAAAATATTTAAAAACCTCTAAAAATCAATAAATAAATCATGCAGGTACTAAACCTCATGTAGTATTTTACCATAATTTTTAAAATATTTTTCCATGAACTGATTACTCCCAGAAAATCCATAATTTCGAAATAAACAGCATTTTGTCACACATTCTTAGAAAATTCATAACTTATTAACGAAAACTCCAAAATTGCTCAAACTAGATTCAAGTGAAAGATAACTTGATCTAGTTTCTAACCATATAAAGATAATCCAAAAATATATAACACATGAGTTCCAAATACTGTAAGAAATCCGAGGTCAGTGCATAGAGTGTGTGGTTTGTGTGCATGCTTTCACTTGCATTTTCTATTCCATAACTACCATGCCACCAACATTTTAACACCTTCAAAAACATCATCCAAGACTTCATTTATTATGAATTTGAACATTAAAAGTAACAAAGTCCTAAGTTTTCATGGTATCTAAAAGATATGAAACAATAAACACACATAGTTCACATATACATGCAAGAAAAACCAAATGTTTTGAGTTGGGGTTTTACAACCTTTGGAGCCTTTTTCATGTTAATAAAAGAAGTTTTATTGTCCCTTGACCCTTAAGCTTGTAGGAGTGGAGCACCCCTTGGAGGAATACTTTGGTTTTGAGCTAAAACAACGCAATGGAGTAAGTTAGGAAAAGTGGAGAGGAAAAACATGAACTTAAAGAAAGAGGGAGAGATGTTGGCTTCCTCTTTGCAAAGAAATGACTCCAACCTTCAACCTAACTCCATGGATTTCTTGATACTTGAGAATGGAAGCTCTCTTATGGTTAGAAATGGGAGAAGAAAATTTCCTTCTCCCTTGAAATGATAATGGCCGAAAGTTATAAGTGAAAGGGGAAGAGATGCTTTGCTTGTTTTTCTTTCATTGGTTTCTTGTCAAATGAAGGAAGAGTATCAAGATAATGCATATATAGAGGGAAAGTCTTGTCTTGGCCGAATTTGAGTGTGGTAGAAGGACAATGGAGTCAAGGTTAGGTGTACCTTGGTTGAAAAAGTGGAAAAGGAGGGAACATGGACCCCTAAATTGAGGAAGAACAATTGACCTTCAATTTCCTCCATTCCCAGCAGCATGGTGTCGGTCATAAGGGTATTTAGGAGGGAATTTGAGTTCTAACTGTATTTTGGGACGCGATATAGTTTTCGGTGTTGAAATCGGATATTGTTCGGTCGCGTTTTGGGCTCTGAAAATTAATATTTTGATCGTTTTGGCATACAAAATTTTTACATCTTGTATTTATTAATCAAAACTTGTATTTAACTCATTTTACTAATTAAGTCTTGATTAGGAACTGTAATTACTCGCCGGATTGACGATTTTTGAAATTTAGGGTTTTCGGTTCCACATTTGGCAACAAAAGTCTAAATTTTTGTTTAATAATTCTTTTAAACTTAAAGACCTTTAAAAGCCTATTTAGTACCTTATCTTACTCATTCCATCGATATATTTATGTCCGATTCGCAGATACGGTGCTAGGAGTGCTTCCGGTTCTGGTTTTGGACCATCCGTTGAGTAGAAATCAACCATTTAAAAATATAATGTCCTTAAAGAAATAAAAATCAATAAGTTAAAATATATATACATAAAACATAACATTTAATATATATAATAGAAAATCCTAATTTGGTTCGGGGTATTACAATTAAAATCATGCTCATCTTCAATTATCATATTATGCATTATTATGCATGCAATCATTATATCATGTAAATCACTTTTACTCCAAAAACGTGCTGGATTCGCCACAATTGCAAATCGACTTTGAAGAACTCCAAATGCTTGTTCCACATCCTTTCTACATGCTTCTTATTTCATTGTAAATATATTTTTTTTTTTGCGACTACTTGGTTCATGTATGGTTTGCACAATTAATGCCCATTTGGGATATATACAATCAGCTAAATAATAACCCATATTATATTCATTTCTTTGAATGACATAATGTGCAGGAGGAGCAACACCTCTAGCAAGATTAGAGAAAAGATGAGATGTCTCCAACACATTAATATCATTGTTGGAACCTGGTATTCCGAAGTATGCATGTCATATTCACAAATCATAATCAGCCACAATTTCAAGAATAATTGTTGGGGATCCACTTCGCCCGGAATATTGTCCCTCCCATGCTGTGGGACAATTTTTCCACCTCCAGTGCATACAATCTAAACTACCTAACATACCTGGAAAGCCACGTTGTTCACCAATATAAAGGAGTCTACCAACATCATTTGGTGTGGGAGTTCTCAGATATCGCTCTCCAAATATCTCCACGATAGCACGGCAAAATCTCTTAACACATTCAATTGTTGTAGATTCTCCAATTTTGATGTACTCATCTGTTGCATCGGCTGGAACACCATATGCTAGCATTCGAAATGCAACTGTTACTTTTTGAAGCGTAGACAAACCAAGTTTTCCAGCTGCATTCCTCTGTTGCACAAAATATCGATCATGTTCTTTTACAGCTTCGATAATATGGAGGAATAAAGTACGAGACATACGGAACCGCCAACGAAAATGCTCTTCATTGAATGTTGAATTTTCGGAAAAATAGTCATTGAAGAGGTTAGCAGCTGCAGCTTCTCGACCACGATAAATTGTTCTCCGACCAACAACTGAGCCCCATGAGTAGGATTGACATTTTGATAAAATTGAGATATCTCATTGTTTCTTAATATTTGTTGAGCAATCACTCGTTGTTCTAAATCTAAACTCACAAAAAAAATTTGAACTCATTGTCGGATGAGCTTGAGCTTGAAGAAATAATATCATTGAAATTCATTTTTTTAAGAAAGCTCAAAAATTTGATATGAAACTGCTAATTGAAGTGAAGAAATACATGTTAATATATGCTCATTATATAATAGTCCAATGTAAAGCACAATCCATGTGCATGCAATCATAGCCATTGATAATAAAGTTCATCTTTTAATCTCAACTGTAGAAATAAAAATGAAAAGTAGTGAGAGTGTAGTAAAGCACAATCCATGTGCATGCAATCATAGCCATTGATAATAAAGTCCATCTTTTAATCTCAACCGTAGAAATAAAGATGAAAAGTTGTGAGAGTGTAGTAAAGCACAATCCATGTGCATGCAATCATAGGCATTGATAATAAAGTCCATCTTTTAATCTCAACCGTAGAAATAAAGATGAAAAGTAGTGAGAGTGTAGTAAAGCACAATCCATGTGCATGCAATCATAGCCATTGATAATAAAGTCCATATTTTAATCTCAACCGTAGAAATAAAGATGAAAAGTAGTGAGAGTGTAGTAAAGCACAATCCATGTGCATGCAATCATATCCATTGATAACAAAGTCCATCTTTTAATCTCAACCGTTGACTACACACCACATATTTTTCTATATATAGATGACTTACCATATATTTTTCAAGCACATTTCTCTCTCTCTTTCATACATATATTTTCATTCAAATGTTTAAGCAACATTCTACTAATTACAATTATGCTAAAGATCTGCATCTAGTCAAAATGTGGCTTGATGTAAAACAAGATCCAATAATGGGCAAAAACCAGCCCAAAGCTCAGTTTTGGCAACGCATTGCCGACGACTACAACTCTAAGAAGTCAAGCTCTAAGATAAGCGATCGTAATGTACGATCAGTGCAATGCCGCATGCAACTCATCCACATGGATTGCAAGAAATTTAATGGATGTGACGTCAAATTGAACTCACACATCCAAGTGGTGCAAATGAACAAGTTATCGTAAATAGTATATATTCGCATTATTTGTTTATTTTACATATTAATTTTTTAACTTAAATTTTGCTTATGTTTATGCAGTTAGAACGTGCAAATGAGTTGTTAATGACAATAAAAGGATATGAAGATGGTTTCAAATTTGACCATGTTTGGGCTACTATAAAGAGTATTTGCAGCTTGAAGCTCAAATAGAAGGTGGAGTTTCTTCTTTTCTCAATGAAAGTATGTCGGAGTCCCCTAATTCTCCTAATCCTTCACCCCTTCCCTTCACTATTAATTTAAGTGATGAAAACCATTCTGGAGGCAGTTTTTCATCTCAACGCCCAGAGGGGGTGAAAAAGTCCAAATTGAAGAGGAAACAGGGAGAAGATATGTCTAATTTCTTAGACACTACCAAAGAGGAGAATGAGAAACTTAGGAGTTTCTTGGAGAGTTCAGTTGAAAAAAATGATCGTGGTTTGAAAATACTACAAAAAAAAAGTTGAAGCAGAACAAGAAAAAAATAGAATTCGTCAACAGGTAAGAGATGACAAAGTTGTATTGATCTGAACTCCATTGAGGATCCCGAACGCCGCCAGTCAATAAGGTATGAACAACAACTAATTATGCAAAAAAGGAGACAAGCACAAATGTCAAGCACTAGTAATAATGTGTTTGATAAGTTTGGTCAATTTCCAAATCTTGGAGGATCTGGAAGTGGACTTTCTGGTTACGAGAAATTAGACTGTAGTTTTTTATGTAATTTTATCTATCCATAGTAATTTTAGGTAATCACCCTCTTATTGTATTATGTAATTTAAGTGTTTTATTATGTAATTTTATGTTATATTTTCAATTTATATTTAGTTTTTAATTCATATCACATTATTTTTAAACTATTTGAATTTTTTTAACATAAAATATAATACTGATTTATTTTTAATTAATTAAAATACACAAATAATTTTTTTTACGGAACAAATAATTATATCTTAAATATTGAATCAAATGTATTACGTGAATATCCTATTGCTAAAATATAACTAAATAATATTAATTACAATAAAATTAAATCCTAAATTAAAAAAAACATAAAGTAGCGCTGAGAATTCCAACTCTACAAATAGCGCACAAAATATTCAATTAGCGCAATTTGGTGAAGTGGCGCAGCTTTGAAGCTTGCTGCTGGAGCTGAAATTTGGCATTATGCGCCAATGTAGTGCACTGTTGGGCTTGCTCTTAGGGCCTTAGTTGTTACCTATTTAATTGTTCGTGCATTTTGTTGGATTTAATTAAAAATTCCCATATTACACTTAGTTTTGACAATTGCAGATTTAATTTGGATAAGAATCAAATTGGGTCCACTAGTAACCCAGGAAATTGAAATGAAGAGAGTGAAATGCACATCCAAGCCCCAATTCCTCTGCTCACTCATGAAATTTACTTGAAGACGCAACACTCACACCTTCTCTCCCAATGAAATCCGAATCACAGTACACTACCACAACTGCAACACACATCACAAGTTGATGCCTCCACTCCTCACCACCGCGCCGTTCAAGCACCGCTGTGCCTACTCACCAACGCCTATTCATTGCCATCAAATCAGACGTTCACAGCCCCTCCTCTCTGCCGCTGAAAGTCAAGCCACCAACGAAACCACCATACTGGCAGCCACTCTCGCCTGAACCTGCTCGCCGTAGAAGGAATCCGACCTCTGTCTCTTGTCGCCTCTCAGCCATGGAAATTTTTGCCGCCATTGAAATCGATCAGAAATCAATCGAAGCGATGGAACCATGATGCGGACGAGCATCGTGGGCTTAAGAATGCCTACAATCGGGTCAGGCGTGCGATGATAAAAACATTAGGCCAACGAACAGCAAAGCAGCGGGATAAGGAAGAGAGCCAAGAGGAAGGAAGCTCAAGCCCAAATTAGCCAAATATCTTTTAATTCGAAATTGGGCCAGTATCTTTATAATCTAATATTGCCATATCTTTTATTTTCGGTATCTTATATTTCCAGTAATTAGATGTATAGGATATTTCCAATATTCCTCTCCGAGATACGTGCGAGCAGTTAGTAGATTATATATAGGAGATGAGCAGATTGTGAAAGTTATCAAATAATAAAATCAGTTTCTTTTTGCAAACTTCTTTGCATAACCGAAGCCTTCTGGCCTGAGCCAGGGTGACGGACGGTTGGAGGGTAACATGATTCTAATCATTGGTACTTTCATTGAGAGAGAAAACCACCGAGAATCATGACATGGCGGCGAACCACCGCGAGAGAATCGAAGTACTGGAGACACGCGCCGATAACGTGGAGGCCAGGTTCACCGGCGTTCAGGGCAAACTCGATGCCCTAAATAAGATGCTAGGCCAATTTGGGGCACAAATAGAGCGACTCCTCAAGAAACATGGGGTCAACCGGCGTAACGACTCATCGTCGGAACAATCTGAAGAATCAGGGACCGAAGGGGAAGAAATCAATCCCACTTCTCAGGTCGAACGAGAGATCATCGCCAAGAAAGATGAAAGACGGACGTTTCGACCAAAACTCACATGCCCTACGTTCAACGGAACGAATCCAATTTCTTGGTTAAGCAGGGTGAATCAATACTTCGAGACCAACGAGGTCGCGCGAGAGAAGAGGGTACGTTACGCCGCCTACTATCTTGAAGCAGAGGCCAACATGTGGTGGCAATGGATTAATAAGGTTTACCTTAAGAAAGGAAGGGTTCTACGGTGGAAGGATTTCAAAAAAGTATTAATGGCTCGTTTCGGTCCATCGAAGTATACCAACTACAACGAAGCCTTGGTGCATTTCAAACAAATCGGTAATTTACGTGACTATCAAAAGGAGTTCGAAAGGATGGCGAGTCGAGTCCAAGATTGCCCCGAGAAGGCGTTGGTAGGGGCCTTTATCGGGGGGCTTGAAACTCGATTTGGCCAACGAAGTCCGCGTGTATCGTTCTAAGAGTTATATGGAGATAATCGAAATCGCTCGAGTCCATGACGAGCACCTGAATATTACTCGGAGGAGTAACCGGCCGAAATTACGATGGTCAGCATCAACATACGGAGACGTAAAGGGAACAAGCGTTCAGGCGACCACGAGCAGTACTGGAGGCATGACCAGAACCTTACCGTCGGGAGTTAAACGTCTGCCATGGGATGAGATGCAGAAGCGACAGGAAAATAGGTTATGCTTTAATTGCGATGAAAAATTTGTGTCGGGTCATCGATGTAAAGTCAAACAAGCCTTCCTTATTGAATCCATTGAATCCGATAATGAAGAGGGTGAGGAGGCCACTACGGAAGAAGTTGAACAGGAAGAGGCCGAGGTATCCGTGTATGCGATATCAGGTGTACAAGGGCCAAGAACGATGCAGCTATCCGCATAGGTAAAGAAGATTCGGGTGAACGTGTTGATTGACAGTGGGTCGTCACATAACTTCATCACCCACAGTTAGCAAGAAGGCTTAGATTGCCCGTCACTCCAATAGAACCGTTCAAGATACAAGTGGCTAGCGGCGAAGGAATAATGTGCGACCAACTCTACAAAGAAGTTTCCCTCAAACTACAAGGCATCGAAATTACTACGGACTTATTTGCACTAAATCTAGCAGGACCGGACATGGTACTGGGGATCCAATGGTTAGGTGGACTAGGAGAGGTTACAACAGACTATAGGAAGGGAACAATGAGTTTCAAAAAATGCGATGAGATTGTTCGATTAGTTTCAAGAACCGACAAACAAGTAAAGGAGGTAGGGATCAAAAGCATAGAACGGATGTGGAGAGCAGGCGGACAATGCTATACTATCCACATAGAAAACATAGAAAACAAGGCAAGATATGAAGGCGAGATACCCCCAGACATAGCGGCGATATTGCAGATGTTTCCAGAGGTGGTGAAGGATCCCAAGTCTCTTCCACCCCAGCGGGAGTTCGACCACCTCATACCCCTCAAGGACGAAACCACCCGGTTAACGTCCATCCATACCATTATGCGCATTTTCAGAAGGAGGAGATCGAAAGGCAGGTTAGTGAGATGCTAAGGCAGGTACTTATTCGTCCAAGCTGCAGCCTGTTTTCATCACCTGTATTGTTGGTTAAAAAGAAGGATGGCTCTTGGCATTTTTGCACGGATTATAGGGCGTTGAATGCAGCCACAGTGAAGGATAGATACCCTATACCAACGATCGACGACATGTTAGACGAGATAGGGGGGTCAAAATATTTCTCGAAACTTGATTTACACGCAGGATATCACCAAATACGACTCGCCAAGAGCGATATTTATAAAACCGCTTTCCGAACTCATCACGGACACTTCGAGTAATTGGTAATGCCATTCGGCCTTTGCAACGCACCCGCTACTTTTCAAGGCGCTATGAATAGCATTTTCCAGGAGCATCTTTGCAAGTTCGTATTGGTGTTCTTTGATGACATACTCGCGGAATTGGGTAGATCATTTGAACCACGTACGATAAGTGCTATCTATACTCACTCACCATCAGTTTCACATCAAAATGCAGAAGAGAGCCTTTGGAAAAGAATTTGTGGAGTATCTTGGCCACATAATTTCATCAAAAAGAGTACAGATCGATCAAACGAAAATAGAAGCAATGAGATCATGGCCGAAACCGAAGAGTCTCAAGGCACTACGAGGGTTTTTGGGACTAACGGGATACTACCGGAAATTCATTGAAAACTACGGAACAATAGCAAGACCAATAACAAATATGACGAAGAAAGGGGCATTTAAATGGACAACCGAGGCCAAATTGGCTTTTGAGCGACTGAAATTAGCCATGACCAAGACACCGATTTTGGCATTACCACAATTTGAAAAATCATTCGAGGTACATACTGATGCAAGTGATGTTGGCATAGGTGCAGTTTTAGTCCAGGAGGGACGACCCCTAGCCTACTTGAGTAAGGCCCTTGGAGTTAAAAAGTTAGCATGGTCCACCTACGTTAAGGAGATGATGGCCATCATTGAAGCGGTACGATTATGGAGATCATATTTATTGGGTAGACGATTCCAGATTATTACCGACCAACAACCCCTCAAGCACATGCTCGAACAACGGATCATCACGTCGGAGCAACATAAATTCGTGGTGAAACTCATGGGTTTTGACTTCGAGGTCGTGTATTGACCGGGGTGCCAAAATGCCGTAGCAGATGCACTATCTAGGTGCGAGGACTCGCCGGCAATCTGCGCCATTACAGGCCCGGTTTGGGCAATCTGGGATAAAATCAGAAAGGCTTCAATATTGGATGAGGAGATCAAGGATATCAGGAACCGCACGGAGAGTGATGGCGAGCAAATAGAGTCGTATGAATGGAGAGAGGAATTATTGCTTTACAAAGGACGGGTCTGGGTTCCTAAGGCAGGCAATCTGAGGAATCAACTATTGCAACATTTCCATGACTCAGCTATTAGGGGTCACTCAGGTGTCTACAGGACGTGGGCACGATTGTCGTCCACTTTTTTTCTGGCCTGGAATAAAAAATGAGGTTAAAGAATACGTATCAAGTTGCGATATATGTCAATGTGTAAATAGCGATTCCAGGAGGCCCATGGGTTTGTTACAGCCGCTACCAATTCTGGCAAGGGTTTGGGAAGACGTGACCATGGATTTTATAGACGGACTACCTTTGTCAAACGGGTACAACAAAGTGTTGGTCGTCGTCGATCGGCTGTCCAAATACAGCCATTTCATTCCCTTAGCACACCCATACACCGCTAAGTCAGTAGCTAAACTATTTGTGGAGCACATCGTTAAATTGCATGGCATACCCCGCTCGATAGTTACGGACCGCGATCGGATTTTCATTAGCAATTTCTGGAGGGAGTTTTTCAAAATGCAGGGAACGCACCTTGCGATGAGTTCCGCATACCACCCCCAAACCGATGGGCAAACGGAGGTTACTAATCAGATCCTTGAACAATACCTTCGTTTTTTTGTATATCAACACCCTCGCCGATGGGAAGACTACCTTTCATGGGCCGAATACTGGTATAACACCACGTTCCACGCATCCACCAAACTGACACCCTTCGAAATACTATATGGCAGGCCACCCCCACACTTGGTCAGCTACCCGGTAGGTGAGTCGCCGAACGCAGAAGTACACAAGAAACTTTTCGAACGTGGCCTGATGCTAAGAGAATTAAAGGACGTACTGGCCACTTCCATAAATTGCATGAAAGGATCGTACGACAAAACACACCGCGATGAACAATTTCAAGTAGGAGGGTGGGTGTATCTCAAACTCCGACCATATCGCCAGCAATCCATATCGCAGAAGGCTCTGTATAAGTTGGGACCCAGGTTTTATGGACCTTTCCAGATTTAAGAGAGGATAGGGCAAGTAGAATATCGCCTAGAGCTACCCGACGAGGCCTAGATAAACCCGGTGGTGCACGTTGCGCAGCTGAAGAGGAGATTGGGTACTACGGAAAGGGTGACAAGTCAGCTTCCAATCCTTAATCAGCAAGGCAATGCCGTTGTGACTCCCAGCAGAGCTTTGGAGTACATACATATCAAATGTAATGGACGCTTCCGCTGTGAGGTTCTAATTGAATGGGATACTTTACAATCGGAGAGCGCAACGTGGGAAGACTTATCGATGTTACGTGAACACTTCCCTCACTTTAACCTTGAGGACAAGGTTACTCTCGAAGGAGATGGGAATGATGCGGATGAGCGTCGTGGGCTAAAGAATGCCTACAATCGGGCCAAGCGTGCGATGATAAAAAGGATTGGGCCAACGAACAGCAAAGCAGCGGGATAAGAAAGAGAGCCGAGAGGAAGGAAGCTCAAGCCCAAATTAGCCCAATGTCTTTTAATTCGAAATTGGGCCGGTATCTTTATAATCTAATATTGCCATATCTTTTATTTTCGGTATCTTATATTTCCAATAATTAGATGTATAGGATATTTCCAATATTCCTCTCCGACATACGTGCGAGCAGTTAGTAGATTATATACAGGAGATGAGCAGATTGTAAAAGTTATCAAATAATAAAATCAGTTTCTTTTCGCAAACTTCTTTGCATAACCGAAACCTTCTTGCCTGAGCCAGGGTGACAGACTGTTGGAGGCTAACGTGATTATCATCAAACCACCAAACCTTCTCGCCGGCAACCGTCGCCTGTCTCTGCGTCTGCTCGTAAATCACTCGCTGATAACCGCTTTCAATCTCTACATCGCCGATTTTCGCAATCTCTGTCCGCTAGAATCTCACACACCGAATCGCTGGAGTCCTTCGCCTTCTCTGGTAATTTGGGTGAAGGTAATTTTGGGTCGGTTCCTATTTTAGTTGTCAAAGCCCATTTACATTTTAATTTAAAAGGGATGCAGCCCATGAGGTGAGGAATTAAAAGCCCATTGTGCTGGAGAATAAAAAAGAAGAGTACCACGCATCAAGAAACGCTTTACGCCATTAGGGCAGTAGGTTAGGGGTAGAGGTTTTAGATTATTTACTTTCTGGCAAAAACAGAGATTAAGAGATTTTTGGAGAGAAAACAGTGTTCTTAGTTTGCTTATTATTTAGATTCTTTGTTTTGGATTGTGATTGATTTGGATTATTCTGCTTGATATTGATTTCAATTTTTAATTAAGTTTTATGCAATTTCTTGTTCCAATTAATTTTAGTAACCTTCGTCTCATTTTTATTCAATTATTCAATTTCTGTTATATTCAATGATGCTTGTTATCTCAATTATTCACAGTAGTTTCTATTTCATCTTGGATCAATGATTCTTGTTATCTCAATTTCAGTTTAGTCCTGTTCATCAATTAGTTATGAGTTAAATTCTTTTTGCTTTGGGTGAAATTCACCCTAAGCATGCACGTTTTAGTTTAGATTATTAGTTTAGAATTCTTACTTTATTTTAGTTTTGCTTCATTTTGTAATTAGATAGAAATCAAATTTGTAATTTTATTTTTGTTAATTTAATTCCAAAACTCACACACACTTCTTAGGATTAGATTATCTAATTGCTTCCTTAGGGTTCGATATTATTTTATAACTTGGTCAGCTTGCCACTACACGATCCTATACACTTGTAGGAAAGTGCATTTGTGTGCGAACACAAATCGCTAGTCAAGTTTTTGGCGCCGTTGCCGGGGAAGCAACATAGATAGTTTAATTTTAGGTTTGTGTGTTTGAGTCAGTTCAATTTGTTTTAACTCTGTGGATTTGCTGATTATTTTGTAGGAGTGAGCTTCATTGAAGAGGATGAACAAATATGACATAGATTTTATGGATTATCCGTCTCACCCATACTCGGATCCTCCTCGATAAAACTTTATGGATGATCATGACAGATTAGCTCGGGTGGTAGAAGAAAGCAAGAGTTTTAGGAGCATGGTGATGATGTTCATGGAGAATAGGGGAAACCTTGACCCAGATCCTTCTCCACCATACACAGATTCTCCTGATCCATATCATCCATATTATCCACCACCTTGCCAGCAATATTCTCCATATCCACCTCCAGAACCCTACTATCCACCACCTGAATACAACCAACCTCCTCCACAACAATACTCCTTTCCTCCTCAGCCATATCAGGACTCAAACTCCTATCCATACTCTTATCCTTATAATGATTTGTATCCATATTCCGCTCCATACTCTGATCCCTACTATGATCCTTATCCCTATCAAGATCCACACTCATATACTCCTCCTTCTCTCCTTCATATGCCTTTTAGCAAAGATGAATCGGAAGAAGATGAACCGAAAGAAACTGTTAAAGATCGTGTTCATAGATACATTGAGGAAAATGGTGTTGAAGGCTACACAATAGACCTGCACTATGAGAAATGATCTTTCATTCCGTATGATTTCACTATCATTAAGAACAACAAAGAAAAAGAATGGGGAGAGGAAAAAGTGGGCCCAAGCGAAGTGGTTGAAGATGTCATTCCACTGTCCAAAGGAGATGTAGAGGAATGTCCCTTGATGGACACGAGCGAAATTGAGGAAGAAAGTCAAGAAAAAGTAGAAGAAAATTTTGAGAGAGAAATGTGCAATCCTGAACTCCTTACTTTTTCTACTTCACTTGATATTATTCCTATTGACTTTATTTTACCTCCTTACAGGTTTGATGAGAAAGTGGAAGTAAAAATAATCTTGGGAGTCCTCGAGAGTAAAGGAGAAGAATGGGCTGAGATAAAGTGAGAAGAGAAAGAATAGATGCATGCAAACTTGGAGGTAAGACAAAGGGAGTTTGGCATACTCATGGTTTGAACCTCCTTGACTTCGAGGCTAAACGATTGAGATACAATGGCAAGGAGGACCGATATCTTTGGTCATTTCGATGAGCGTATGAGGTATCGTCCGGCATAGGACATTAAAAATAGCGCTTAATGGGAGGCAACCTATTTTCTTGCTTTGTTTATTTTCATAGTTGTTTATTTCTTTTGATTTGATAGGTTTGTTAATCCCTGTTTCTCTCCGAGTGTGTGCTTTGTATGGATGGTGGCGTGCGAAAAGGGAACAAGAAAAAATGAATTGTGCTGGATTGAAGAGGAGTAATATCTTGCAGGCTAAGGTACCACGAACTCAAACTTAGAATTGCTTAGCAAACTCTAAGTTTGGGGGAGTGATCATTTTTACTATTATGTCTACACTGCATAGGCGCACATCATACTTTGTTTTTGTAGCCCTAGTTGATGTTTGTGTGCTCTCTTGAGTTGTGGGAATGTGCCTGTATAAGTGTTGAGTTATTCTGCTTTGATATGAGTCTCAGATGGACACACTGGGCTCAAACTTAGATTTGCATAGCAAGCTCTAAGTTTGGGGGAGTGTATTTTTTTTATATGTGATTTGATTTTTGAGCACTGCACAGGCGCACCTCCCTCATTCCTGTTGTGATCATTGAGTTTGTGAAATGTGTGTGTCACACCCCAATTTTCATAAACAGCGGAAGTCTCACTTTTATTTAATAATTTGGAAAATATCCTTTAGAGCGT